>JAMPIO010000249.1:0-132825 GCA_024699865.1 Aphelenchoides fujianensis
GTCCCGCTTGTTTACGACTTGCCCTTTCTTCTGCAAGCAGTTCGAAAATTTACGGCTTTCCACTTCTCTTTCGCCTTTCTTCTCCTGCTCGCCAGTTTTACTTGTTGCTGCTGGAAGGATGGCGATCAAGGCGGTCTTTTTTGATTTGTTTGGCGTCTACCTGAAGTACACGAACAATGAGGTTTCCCTCGGGTTTGATTCGACAGAGTGAGCATTCGGATGATAGAAACGAAAGGAATTCCCCCGCTTTCAGTTCTGCAGGACGACCAACTGCGGGAGCTGGTGTTCGACTACGAGCGGGGCAAAGTCCCGTTGAACCGAATGCCCGAGCTCGCCCTCATCTCACATCCCGCACTCGTGAGCCCCCCAATCGGTTAATGAGATGAAAGTGAGTGTGTTCAGAAGCACGTAGAAGACTGGGAGACGACCCGTGTGGAGGAGATCGTCGACGGGATCGTGAGTTCCTGCCTGCCGGCTTCCATTCGCTCATTTGCAGGACCCAACGATCGAGCGGGCAGTCCGCAAGCTGAAGGAAGCCGGCTTCAAAGTGGGCCTCTTCTGCAACAACGGCTTCTGGACGGAGGCGCGCAAGCGGTCGATGATCCCCGAGGACCTCCGGCTGTTCGACGCGGTCGTCGAGTCGTGCAGGATTGGACTGCGAAAGTCCGACCCGGAGTCCTATCACGTGAATTCGAACGCAAACGAGGGGATTCATCAGAGGAATGCTTGCAGGTGGCCGCCCGGGCGATCGGCTGTCGGCCGGCGGAGTGCGTCCTCGTGGACGACTCCCGCCTGAACGTCGAGGGGGCCGAGCGGGAGGGGCATGGTCGGCATTCATGTGAGCTCACTCCGTTTTCCTTCAATCAGCCATCGTTTGTTCGTTTGCAGCAGAACGGGAGAGGACAGCGAGGCGACTGTCGCTCAACTGGAGCGCCTGCTCGGCTGTTCGTTGCATTGACCAACCGCTCGGGTTGCTTTCCCATTTGAATAAAGCAGTCGTAGATGTCGTCGAACAGGAATGGCTCTGATTTCTGGACGTAATCGAATTTTTCCACTGGAACGCCCCCATCCAAGGATCCAAAAGATTAATTGACGTGAACAGTTGAAAGGGGAAACGAGAAGCGAAAGCGAGGGCGACAGGTGTACCTGTCCGCCGCGGGGGTGATTTTTCATCGTCAAGTGGCCTGCCGATCGGCGGCGTTTGAGGATCGCGCCAAGGCGCGCTATAAACAACGCGATCGAAAGCGTCGAGTGGGTCGTGCCATCTGGCGGGCAAAACTCGTTCTTCTTCGCCTGCTTGCGTTCGGAAACTAAGCGGGCGGGATTTTTGACTCGAACAAGTTGCTTGCTGTGCGCAAACAAGCGCGTTATTTGGCTCGCCGCATTTGATGAGCAGTTTTGCCGAGAATCGCGCTGTTTGACGGTTTGCGCTGCATAAGGCGACTAGAAGTTTATTATCGCTTATTTTTGCCGTTCGTTCTACTCTCGTGAATGGTTTTCTTTTCTCGTCGACCTCTTGCTTTAAGGGCACCCATGGACTCTGGATCGGATCCGTCTTCGGAGGGAGAGGGGACGATCGTGTTGAGCGATGGCGACGTTGAGCGAGAAGAAGAAGCAGATGAAGAAGTGCTCGGGCGGGACGAGGATTGGCCTTTTGTGCAGCTCTCTTCCGCTCAGATGTCTGTGGGCCCGAAGTACTGGAGGCGTTGGAGACCGCTGGAATACTCGCCGCCGCCCGTTCGCCCGCCCCTCAAGCGGCGAAAGCTGTCGTCAACGGACCCCGACCAAAAGCAAGACGAGCATGCGTTCGTGTACGACGCGCCCGACGTTCGCTTTCCGCCGTTCTTTTTGTCGATTGATTCACGTGCTTTCAGCTGGGCAAATCTATCCGTTGCTCGCCCGACGGACGGTACGTGTACACTTTTGTGGACGGCGTGAATCTGGTGATCGTGGACCTCTACCGGAGCATGCAGAAGTACGTTTGCCATCTTGTCCTATGATGTAAATGAGTGTTCGTTCGCAGAGTCATGAAACCGGACCGCAGCTGGCAAGGAAACCCCGAGGACTTCGTGGTCGTCGATCCGAACACGATTCTCTTTGTGGCGAAGACGAGGCGATGCGTACGAGGGTTTCTCGGCCTGCATAGAGCGCTTTACCGATTGCGCTTCGCGGACAACGGCAAATGCTACCAATGGATGAGCGTCCCGTACGCGGGCGAGTCACTCAGTCCGACGATCGTGTTCTCGCAAATCACCGGGCAGCGGGTGGACGTGAAGCAGGAAAAATTGGGCAGCATAGGCGATCCCTCATTTTGGCACGTGGACGTCGACGAGCCCCGAGCGGTCCAACAAGGCAACGAAATTCGGTTGCCCGCGAACGCCCGTTTCGTTGGCCGCTTGAGCGAGAACGGCCGCAAGTTCTACGCGATGGGCGAAGACCCAAAGGTTCTCTACGTCTACTGGACAGACGAAAAGATGTGGACGGATGCGGTCTTGAACACGGACGCGATGCAATCGAACGCAAGTCCACCACTCCCTCATCTCATTTGATTTCGTTCTTGCAGTTCGTCATCGACAAGTGCTTCTGGACGGCGAACACGCTCTACGCGAAGGTGGACCCCAAGGAGCACTCGCCGAAGGACTTCCTCCTTTTCCGTTGCGACCTGAAGCGAAAGCGATGGGAAGAAATGACGGTCGATGCGGAGGACTTGGAGCACATCTTTCCGTTGGTCAATTCAAAGAGCGGCGAGGAGGACGGGATCCTGCTCGTCTACTCAAAGACTCACCCCGGCCCTTCCCGAGACTTGTCTGATTCTCGCTACAAATTCCAACGCGTGATGCTTCGGTTCGTTCTTCTTGCTCTATTTCGAACGGTCGCATTTGGTTGCAGGAATGTGGACTCGCTTCGAGTGATGAGCCTGATGGCCGTCCACCGCAGTCGAGAGGAGATCGAGGGCGAGGAGGGCTTCCACCAGAAGATGAACGTGGCTCCGCAGAAAAACGTCCTCAAAAGCCGCTACCAGGGAATGCGGCCGATCGTCGTCCGCCGTCTTGAATGAGCACAAACGTCTATTGTGTCCTCACGTGCGCCGCCAGTGTGATGCCTGTTGCGTAAATAAACCCTTCACTTGTGTTACTGTGCCTTTTGCCAAAACCCTCGCGTTTATTCGAACAAAACGGCTACCAGTACATGGCATCGCAGTCGTCGAACTCCAAAAGAAGCCGCCGTTTGAACGTGAAGAGAATCCCGCGATGGACGGTCGAGCCGGAGAACTTCCGCCGCTGCTCGTCGTACGTCCACGTCCATTCGGGAAGAACGAAGGAGAAGTGGGCGACGACCTCCGCATTCTTTGCGGCAGTCGATTGGAAGCGCTGGAACGACAGTGAAAGTAAGAAGAAAGCAAAGGGGAACTCACGATCAACCCGTGAGATAGCTTGAATTCGACCTTCTTCAGGTTGGATTGCCGGTCGATTACGCCGTCCACGAACTTCTTGGCCTCGTCGACTACCGGCGCCAGGATGGAGGCAAAGTCCTTCATTCGCTGGAAACAAACGGAGAGCTCATCGTTCCTTTTTTTCGCTCACCATCGGGTGTTTCACCAGCCGCGCGTAGTTCAGGAGCACCAAGCGGATCGTGATGTTGGCGGGCGGCAGTCGGCGGAGAAAAGAAGTAAAGTTGCGATCGAGAGTTTTGGCCAGCCGGCTAATCGCGACGACTTGCACACTCGAGACCAACGTCAACTCCTCCAAGGCGGGATGGTACTTGACCCTAAACACGAGGACGAAAGATAAACCGGTGTATTCCTTTCGAAGATTTCTTACGGCAGCACGTGATCGACGGAGGCGGTGAGGACGAACGAGGTGTCTGCTTTCGGGTTCTCACCGCTCTCCTCCTTGGCCGGCAGGGCGATTCGGAGCTTCCGGGCGGGGAACTCGAACGACGAGAACAATTCTAAACGAGCAGCAGGGATGACCGGCCGGCTGTCCAACAAACCGAGTTCTTTGTGCTTGAAGTGGACCATGTGGAGACTCAAGCGCTCCAGCACCCGCCCGCCCGGCGGTCTCCAGAAGGCCCAATCGAAGAGAGACGCCGAAACGATCTTCTTCTCCAACGACTGCAGCCAGAACTGCAGCGTCCTCTCCGCCCCGTCGTACCACGAGCCGACGCGGAAGTTGATTGTGAGCAGCCGGGGGTTGTCTGGAAAAGAAAAGAAGTGAACAAAAAAAGATCCTCGCGTCTGCTCACCGCTGAGCGCGTTGCAGATCCCCGCTTCGATCGGCAGCCGCTCGGGGTCCATCGGCCTGCAGCAGACGAACAGCTTGATCGACGGGATGGCAGCGATGCGGAGGAGCGGGACGAACGGCCGGTGGTCCTCGAAGTAAAGGACGATCTTCTTGCCGCCCACCGTCTTGTACGCACTCCAACAAGAGGAATTGAATGAAAGGCCGTCTCGGAGAACAAACCTCGTGTATTCGTAGAACTTGAAGCGAAGGCTGACGGCCGAGCGGTCCGCATCGTCGAAAAAAGAGTCCAGAAATCGGCGGCTCACGAGCAAAACCCGAAAGGCTGGCAGGTCGCGACGCCGCCAGTGGACGTTCACGTGGAAGAACGTGAGCAAAAGCCGCGCTTTGTGGGCGACACGCGGCCGGCGACCGTTCGCAACTCGAGGCGTCGACATTTTGATCTCTAAGCAAGAATAATTTAGCGACGGTAAGGTGAAATTGAATCAATGCATCCAACCGATTAGAAAAACCTTCCAAAAGCGCGTGGAAGCACGCAATCCAACCGAACGGCCGGCGGAAAAAGCGAATGCTCGCCGCAAGAAGCCCTGCGAGCGGTTCGCTCTCTTTCGCAAGAGAAGAGCCCGTCCCGCTGGGCAAACACGCGAGTGTGCACGCCGCCGGTTGCGAGGGAGTTCCGACGTTTTTTGTTGCCATGAGTCATGCACTAAAAAGAAGCAACGTTGGTCGATCTTTCTTTCTGCTGTTGGATGGTCAAACCGAGATGCCTTCGGGTGCGAGCAGATTATAAACCCTTGTCCTCGCAAAAAGCAAGCAATGCACGTGAAACGGAAACACCGACGGGTGCGGATCGAATTGCTCGTTGCACGTGTGAAAGAACGAACACGCCTCTTCGCAATGGACTGGTTGTTTCATTGCCGTCAGTTGGATTCTCCGATGAACGAGACCATTCGAGTCTTCTTCCCACGAAGCCGCGAGTTTCTGCTTAGCAAAGATTGCGTTCACTACCCTCCGCTGCACGTCTCTGCTCGCTGTTTGTATCCCGGAATGCTCGTCGAAGTGAACACATTCCAATCTTCACCTATACTAGAAAGAATTCAGATTTTAAACGCAATCGCCGACAATTTTGGTTTGATGATCGTTCCGCTCGTTGCTCCCGCTTCTCTTCCGGACAGCCAAGTGGTGGGTGGCGTCTTCCAACCCGGAACTAGTTGTTTAGGGGCCGTACGGCGAGAAGATGCTCTTGGAAGGCAAAGCGGATCTGATCGCCCGCCCGTGGCAGAAGACGAAGCGGCAGGCGGAACTCTTCGATTTCAGCGAACGCGTGTATTTTGTGCGTCTTCCCGTATCCTCTTGATCACATGAGTCAATTGCAGGCGAACACGCGCTTTATACGTGGGAAGACCGTCCAGCAGTTCGATCAACTGTGGAGTTTCTTTCACACGTACGACGTGTGGGTGTGGGCGGCCATCGGAGTCGTGTGGATCGCTCAATTCGTGGCATGCGCGGTGATCTTTAAAGCAGAAGCCACGATCCTGCGAGGAAGACGACGTGGCCTTGCAGCCGTGAGTAGAGGACCACTAATTCCAATTAGTCGCTTGTTGAGTGCGCGTGGCAAACTCTCCGCATTCTGCTGCAACAGTCGGCATCTTTCGCGTTCAAATGCAGAGCGGGAAAGTTCTCGCTGATGCTCTTCTCCCTGCTGCAATACGCGATCCTCGGCATCTACTCGTCGTTCGTCCTCCTTGCGATCATCAGACGGCCGAGCCCCGAGCCGCTCGACGTCGGGGCGGTGATCAGACATCTGGAGCGCGGAGAATACCGATTGTTCGTCTCCTTCTTGTCGCTTAATCTTCGGAGTGTTCAGCGTCACTCCGCGCCCCAAGTTCGTGAACGAAGTGCTCAACAAAGCGGACACCTTCCCGTTCCTCCAACTGCGGAAGGCCCTCCAATCGAATCCAATGCTCGTGGTGAAGAATGCGGCGGATGTTCGCAGCAGTTTGCGCACTCAACGGGGCATCACGCTGCAAATCAACGATCTCGATTTCTTCCCGACCGGCCCCAACTGCGAGTTCACGGTGATGGGCGACGACTTTCCGGTGGCGCCCGCCTTTTTCGTCCTCAAAAAGGGCAGCCGGTGGACGGCCGCCATCAACCGAGCACTTCGCTTCACGCGAACTCAAATCGACAACATCGTGGGCAGATACTCGGCCTACGCCCGGAAGTACACGAGTTGCGCCGAACCGACCGCCGACCAGCCGCTTCGTTCGTTCGATCCTAAAAAGTTCTAATCAGAGGTTCCTTTCAGACATCACTCCGTACTGCAGTCTTCTCGTGGTCGTCATGGGCGCGTTGGCTGCAGCGGCAGGCATTTTCGTTACTGAAATCTTTGTTGCAAGGATGAGGAACAAAAAGTGAACGCCTGGGCGATTCACCGAGATCTTTTTGAGGACTGCAAAGGCGTTCAAGTGTGTTTATGGTCTTTACGAAGGCTCAAGTGAACTCAAAGCCGTAAGGCAAACACACGCCCATATGATCATAGCTGCGCTCCTCCAGCAAGCGGATCGCACTGTCAAACACGAACCCCAAGGTTGCTTCGCGATTTTTCAGATACCCTCTCAGAATCAAGCGGAATGATCCACAAGTTTGTTCGGTTAAAGCGGAAAGAGCGGCAAAGGTTTAATGAGAAGGTTTCTTATCACCACGAATTGGGGTTTCTCTGCGTGCTTTCAGTCGGGTTTTTCTCCACTTCCTTCCAATTGATTGCTACCAGCGGGAATGATACGCTTCTTTCTCTTTGCCGGTTTTTTGATCTCTTTGTTTATTCCAACGATTGTCACCTTGAACTGCCACTACTGTTCGGACAGAAAAGCCGGCCAGAAGACTGCAGATCCCGCCGGGCGTCGTCACGATGCCCGCGTGCAAGCAGGCGCCCGAAGAACGCCTGAACGGAACCTGCTTGAACGGCTACTTTTGCTACAAGGAGGTCTACGAGAACGGGGATGTCGAGCGGGTGAGTAGTGGTCAGAAAGAAGAGAGGGAGATGCTCAAAGGGATCTGCAGGGCTGCGGACAGACGACCTTCGCGCCCGGCCGCTGCTTCACCGTTCAGAACGACGAGAAAGCACGAGCGTGTGTTTGCAACAACGGTCGGTGTCCTTCTCGTTCCTTCTTTTGATTGGAGTCGTGTTCAGATTACTGCAACTCGACCGCTCGGAACGTCCTCTCGGCAATCGTCGGGATTCTCTTGTTCGTCCTCTGCTTTTAATAAAACACTTTAATTGATGGCCGTTTGGCATCCCTGGAAGGCGTAGTCGTTGAATTGGACGTTGAAATACGTCTGGTGGTCTTGAAGCCTTTGACGTGCGCGGGCCCCGGCACGCCTTCTCGTTGTCCCCCTTGCAGAAGACGTGTTTGCTGCCCCTCTTCATCGAGTTGTTGTACCAGATCTGAACGGAAGGAAGATGAAAGGATGGGAGGTTGTGTGCTCACTTCGCCCGCGTGGTGGACGAAACCGAGGTTGGGGGTCGGCCAAGTGGTGACCTCGTCCTGGGCGTGGGTGACGCGGTAGAAGTCGGGGATCTGCAGCGAGAGCTTGCTTGTCTCGCCTTTTCCTCCCACTCACGAGTTTGTTGTGACTTTTCGCGTACGTCTGGTCTCCAACACGCGGCTGTCTGCAGCAGAAACAATTGGATGAACGGGCATGAATGACGAACCCGAAATTGTAGTGTAAAGAATTGGAGTCGTTGTACCGCCCGTCATTCACGATCTTCAGGGCCGCCAGCGACGAGAGAGCCGCCCCAAGTGAGTGGCCGGTCGTCCAAACGGCGAACTCGGGATGCTGATTGGTCAATTGGGTGAACCGATCGCCCATTCCGCCCTTCCACAGCGCCCAGAAGGCGCGGTGGTAGTAGCTGGAAGAAAGGGAGGAAGGGGGTTAATAGACGGCCTCGCTGCTCACCGATTCACTTTGCCCAGCCCAAGAAGTCGTATTTGCTCAGCACGGAGTCCACTTGCTGCATCTTCGCTTGGACTTCGCTCGTCGATCCCCTGCATGCTTGTTTCAGCCATCTTCACACGCTGCTCACCTGAAGACCACAGCGATCACCTTGTCGTCGTTCAGCAGGGCCAAGTAGCCGGAGCAGGTGTCCAGCCCCGAACTGTCGCAATCCACTTCGTACTGTTGGATCAACTGCCAGACGGGCACTCACTCCTTCTTCGAATGAACTCACCTGGGCATTCGAGAAGCGGTTCCCCAAACAAATCTCGGGCTGCGGCGAGAGGGCGGCGGTCGACAGGACGAACATCCGTTTCGCCACCGCCTCGTCGTACGGCTTCGCGCAGGCGGAAACAAAGAGGAGAGCGAAAGAGATCAAAAGAAGCCGCATTTTAAAGGAAGAAGTTGTCTAATTCACAACCAAACAAAGGCTCCTTCTCGCCAAGGCCCGTGTTTATCAAGTGGGCTCTCAAGAGAAACGATAAGAGGAGAAACTCGTATTCGTGAGAGGAAGCCAGTTGCTCTTTGCCACTTTCTGCCGTCCGTTTCTTCTTGCAATTAGTTTATTGACAGCTAACAACCGAAGAACAACGACGAATAAAACCAGTAGCTATTCTCAACAAATAATCAATCATGAACCCGTCCGTTCCATGGATTCCTCAAGCACACGCTTCGGGCATCTCTTCGGTCGACGGGCCGCTCGCTTCCGGCCGGGGCGCTTCGGCAGCCGCCTTCTGTTCGGCCTTCTTTTGGCGCAACGCCCGCTTGAAGCGCTTGTTCGCGAACCAGGTGAGGATCGTCTGGAAGCGAAGGGGCGGGGAGTGAACGAGCGATCGCTTTCCGCCCACCTTGCGGCGCATTCCCAGCTCGGAGGCGAGTTCCTCGGCGCGGCTCCGCGTCACGCGGTTGCCCGGACTGCCGTCGAACTCCTGCCGCAGGACGGCCAGCTGACGGGGGCGAGGCGGCGGCGCGTGTTGCAACGACGCAAGCGGGCGAGTTGGGCGGCCGCGTTCTCGCCGGTCAGCGGCTCCACGTCCTGCGCGTCGTCCTCCTCCGACGACTCCGACTGCCCGTCCATCCCTCGGTGTTCCTGCAAGCAAGAAACGAAGAATAGAATAAAATAAACGATGGCCACTCACAGTCGCCTCCTTGTTCATGCGGCGAATGTTCTTGTCCACGGCCAGCGAGGCGAACAGACGCTTCATCCACAGGCCGAACACGACGCCCGCCTTGTCCATCGTGTCCCAGAGCGCCCCGTTCTCGTAGCGCGAGAGGGTCGTCTGCGAGAAGTCCGCGTCGAAGATCGTGTTCACCGACTGCACGACCTCGGTTTGCGACAAGTCTGCAGGAGGATTGGTGAAAAGTACTCGGAAGAACGAACCCAAAGCAATGCGACGCTCCCGAAACCTGCGGGCGGCCTTGAGGAGGGCGGCCCGCTTCTTCTGCTCGCGCTCCTCCCGCTTCGGGTCGTCCGTCTCCTCCATCTTCTTCGCCTCCTTCTGCCGCTCCTCCTCCTCGATGTCGTCGGTCACGTCCACGTCAAGGTCGACGACTGCAAGAAGACGAAAGGATGAGGAAAAAAGGAAGGAACTCACCGCCCGCCCGCTTCTGTCGCCTGCGGATCGCCTTGCGTCGTTTGAGGAAGTTCTTCACTTTCATCGTGACCTCGAACTTCTCGTCCGTCGCCTGCGGGGCGGGCTGGACGGACGGAGCGGAGAGGAGCTGCACGAAGCGGGCCTCCGCGGGCGACGGGACGAAGCAGAGCGACCGGCCGTTCGGATCATCGGGGTTCGGGCAGCCGGTCGCCGGGATGAGGAACGCGTAGCCGCTCTGGCTGATCGGCCGTCCCGCCGGCCCGTGCGGGTTCGCGAGGTCCCACACGACGGCGGTGGGCGGCGGCCAGACGGACGGCGGCAGGAATTCCGACGGGCCGCTCGCCCCGTCGAACGGCGCCGTCGGCTGCAGCTGCGTGTACACGGGCGGCGGCTCCTGTTGCACGAAGGTCGGCACTGGCGTCTTCTGCTGAAAAAAAAGGAGAATGAAACAAACGAGAAGAAGGAGAACAAACTAGTTGCTGCGCGCACGGCGGCTCGTTCGGCAGCCCGACGAGCTTCCCGAACTCCCGCTCCTCCCCTGCGGTTCACCGCCTCGAAGCCCTCCAGCAGTTCGTCCTCGCGCGAAATCTCCATTCGGCTGCTCGCTGATCGACCGACTCGCCGCTTCGAAACTCGGAAAAGAAATGCGGACCCCGGGCGGCGAGGAAAGCGACCGCGAGCCACGTGGTCGCCGGTCGTTTCGGGACCGCCGTGATCGTCGTTCGGGAATCTTCCAGTTCGATCGATTGAAGTGCTCGTTACGGAGAGACACTGTATGATTCTCGGTACCCTTCTCTAGCGAACAACACCGCGATCCGTCTGGCCTGAAAAGCCTGAACGTTGAAGCAAGCATGTCCCGAATGAAGGGAGGTTGTTTCTTGCCGATGTAAAGACGTCAGTTTGTTGAGCTTGGCCGGCTTTGTTTAATGGAAAGTTTTAACAGGTTCAATTACACAAAGAAACGTTCACTCGTCGTCTCCCATCTGGTCGCCGCCGCCTCGTCCTCCGCGACCACCGCGACCTCCACGGCCCTGCCGTCCGCCTCGCCGGCCGCCGCCCATCCCGCCTTCTTCCTCTTCGCCCTTTCCACCGCGTCCGCGACCACCACCTGGAAATGCAGAAATTATAAAAGTTTCGGTCTTTCGCACGAGAGAACAGCGCACACTCGCGAGTGCAGGCAAAAAAGATCGACCTGCAGATCTACTCAAAACGCACGAGCGCATGGGAATCCTGCGCACAACGGAAATCGTTGCACTTACCGCCTCGGCCCATCCGCCGCCGCCGCCTCGCTGACCACGACCTCCGCGACGCCCACCGCCCATTCCGCCCTCCTGTTCGCCGCCGCCTCGCCCGCGGCCCATCCCGCCGCCTCCTCGGCCCATGCCGCCGCCCTGCCCGCCGCGCTCCCGTCGGTTGCCGCGGGCCATCACTAAAAGAAAAGAGGGGAATGAAAGGTGAGGGATTGCTTGAAGACACTCACCAACTCCGACGATCACGAGAAGCAGGACGAACAAAAGAGTCAGCCGCATTCTGTCGAGAGCGAGGAGGAAGTAGAAGGAAAGAAGAAGAAGAGAGGAGCGATTGGATGATGAGACTGCTGGACGAAGAGCTCCTTTTGTACTCGCCGCCTTGAACGGAAACGGAAGATCGCGGATCGTCCGAACGCCCGCCCGTTTGTTCCCGCAGCTGTCCGGCGGAGTGAATCTTTCCGCCTTTCTTCGGAACGAACGCCCCCGTTCTCGGAAGTTCTCGATCGCCGTCTGTTGGCCCACCTGCCCGCGTTCCACAAAGAACTCGTGGAACGCCCGCGGTGATCAACGACCAGCCATGCACTTTTGTACCCGCTTGAGAACGCGTACGTGACTCACAAGAGTGCACTTTCTCTGCTAGACTTCGCCCTCGCCCTTGCCATGAGTTCGGTCCACGTCTGGGGGCCCCCCGCCCCCCCCCCGGGCCAATGCGGTGAAGAACGACCACTGCTATTGGATGCAAACAAGCGAACGGGGATGATGCTCGTTCATTTGCATCGGTTCTCAAAGAAGCCAAAGGAAAAAGGGAGCAGAAATCGCCTTCTCCATTCGTCTTCGAAATGCTGCACCGTCTTCTGCTTCTGTTTTCCTTGGTTGTCTTGATCGTGAACTCCGTGGACGCGTGTGATCCGCAGAGATGCCAGCAGCTATGCTTCCGCAAAAACGAACGGGTCGGTCAGTGCCAGCGAAACGAATGCGTTTGCTTCTCTCGTCGCAACCGGAAGCGATTCCATCTGAAGGCTGGAAGCAACGGCTGCGTGAGTTTCCCATGTGGTTCGGACACTTGCTGGCTTTGTTGACTTCGTTGCTTTGAAATAAACCACTGGATGGTTAGTGAGAGGAATACTTTATGATGACGTTCAAAGGAATACAAGCAGAAGTGAGTTCACGATTAGGGACCCTTGAGTCTTGTCGATGGGCTCGCAGCGGACTTTGTTGAGCGTGTGGACGAAGTCGAGGTGCTCGTCGATCTTCGAGTCGCGCGGCGTGGTCCCGTCCTCGTCCTGCACGCCGAACTCGGCGCCCGAGCTCGTTGGTCGTGAGGATGCGGCCGGTGCGGAGGGTGCAGCTGCGGGTCGGCGAGGAGTTTGCGGAGACACTTGCCCGCGAAGAACAGCGATTGGTACATGTTGCGCACATTCGGCTAAAGAGGGAAGATTGAAGGGAAGGAGAGAGAGGAACTCACGGATTGGGAGGTTTTGTTCACACCGGCGATGATCTCCGTGTTCACAGCTCCGGGCCAAAGCGAGAAGACGGTCACGCCCTCCGAATGCAGCTCGTAGGCCATGTCGGCGCTCATCCGGTCGATGGCCACCTTCCCGAGTCCGTAGGCGACGTCCAGCATGTGGTTGATGCCGCCTTTCGAGCTAAACGGACACAAGTGAACAGAAGTGTGGAAAGAAGGCGTGTATTGTACCTGATGTTCACGATCACTCCGGATTTGCGCGGGACCATCAGCTTGGCGGCGTGGAAGGCGGCGATGTACGCGCCGCGGAGGTCCCGCCCCGTTGCTCAAATCGAAGACCTCTTCGGGCGCTTCCTCGTACTCGAAGAACTTTTTCCCGATGTGCGAAAACACGAACTGAAAGCGAGGAGGCGGGAGTGAATGAAAAGCGGGGGGAAACGAACGTGCACTCCCGCGTACGCGTTGTTCACGAGCACGTCCAGGCGGCCGTTCTGCTCGCGTTCGATCCGCTCGAAGAGGCGCTTGATGTCGGCGGGGTCCGAGTGGTCGCAGTAGACGAAGTGGCCCTGGCCGCCCCGTTGGGTCACCTGCAGAACGAGTGGGATGGACGGAGATGGCGGAGAGAACTCACTTCTTTGGCCACGTCCTCCAAACTGCCGGTCGTCGGGACGTTCGCGTTCTCGCTGTGCTCCGCTTTGCGCCCGGTGACGTAGACGATCGCCCCGGCGGCTCCCAGTTCGAGAGGGCGATGCCGCGGCCGATTCCACGCGACGCTCCGGTGACCAAAACGACCTTCCCGGCCAGAGATTCCGATTGCGCGCTCATTTCTTTAGGTTGGATTGGAGTCTGGAAGGGAAGAGGATTCAATTCAAGCAACTGATTACTCGAACGGGCACGAACAACTCGAAAATCTTCCCAATTCTCCCCAACCGAAATTCGACCTCAACGAGCGAGTGGAAGCGGCGAAAACACGCCACGTCCCGCGAACCCCCACTCCCCTTTTCGCGAAACAGCGCAAAAACAACAACAAGCCGCCCGCCGGCCCGCTAACGAAGAGAGGACGGGCGGCGGCGAGCGGGGGAAGAAAGCGGAGTGTTCTTTGATCACGCCGAACGAGGCGAACGGCGAGTAGTGGGGCGCCCCGAACTGGCGGTTTCTTTTGAAACAAACAGCGTCATTCGATGACTAGTGCGCTACTTCCCGTCCGCTCTGTTTCGGCCAATGTGTTTGTCCAAATATGGCGTTTATCTGCTGGAAGTCATTTGTACTCATCGAACACCTCACGTCAGTTGGCCCCCAAATAGAAATTGTGCGTGAAAGTGCCGCGAATCTGGTCGACGTTGAAGAGCAGAGCGGCGATCATTCGGTTGTCTTGAAAGACGGCGATTTGCTGCAATGGCACATGAGTAGAAGAACAGAAGAAGCGAGTCCTCACTTCAAGCAAGGGCAGGAGGCTCCACACTTGGGCCATCCGTTCGATTGCCACTCGTCGCTCCATTCGAGTGCACAGGAAGCGGATGAAGAGCGACTGGTAGTGGAGGCGGGCATTCCGCACGATCTCTCGTCCCTTCCACGCTCAGCTTTTGCACTGGAAACAGAAGGAGGTGAAGGCGGAATGGCCGTTCTCTCGTACCGCTGGTGAAGAAGACGAACAGCCGGAGGAAGAGGAACTCCTCCTCGTTCATGTCCACTTCTTCCAGCGGGTCTTTTAGCCACTCGTAGACGCGGGCTCCGATCTCCAACGCGTAGGTGGCAAAGCTGAAAGCAAGCGATCAGAAGCTGCTCGTTTCTGGCCTCCACACCCTTCTCCTTTGAATCGGTCCAATTCGTCGGCTTCAAGCGGAAAGTAGTCTCCAGTGGTGGTCAGAATGCACTTCTTTTTTGTGTTGCGCAGAGTTCGTTGGAGAAGCAGCAACCAGAGCGAGGGGATGCACCGCTTGGCCAACAGCAGCACTTGGTCTTTCGAGTCCAGCAGTCGGAGTTCGGGGATGTGAGAGACGAGGTCCGTGTAGTGGACGATGTTCCTGCACCAAACGGGCACAAACATGTCGGCAGCGATCACTTTCAGGGGCGCCCAAGAGACCTAACAATAGAAGGACGAAGAATTGGATGGATCTGTTCAGAATGACCCTCACCTTGGTTCGAGTGGAAAGACGGCGCGGGAGCGTGCAAGAAGGCCTCGTCCACGCTGATCTCGAGCGTCCACTGCGGACACGCGGGCTGTCGGCCTCTTCGAAGGTGTTCACGAAGCGGTCGGCGTCGCGGAAGAAGCGGAGGACGGCGGGAAGGTCGGCGGTCAGCGGGGCGGCGGAGACGGGCGACCGGAAGCCCAACGGTCCGTCGAATTTCTCGAACTGCAGCCACCGTTCACACGGCAGAACACGTGGGAACTCACAAGAGAGCGGTCGATCAGCGAAGAGGAGTCCGGAGAGGCAACGGCGAGGATTTCCGGCCGCTTCTTTCGGTAGTCGGCGTCCCGATTGCGCGGCGATTGCACCACTGAACACACGAAGAATCAATGATGGGCGAAGAAAGAAAGACGAACGTTTCGGGTCCATTCCAATCGAGAGGCATCGCTGGAAGCGGCAGGCCCGGCAGGTCTTCCGCCCGTCGGGCGTGACCTCGCAAGCGGCCTCCGTTCGCGCACGTGAAGCGAAGGTTCAAGCGCACAACGCGTCGAAAAAACGGCCGACAGCGACTGCAACAAGAAGGATGAATGCAAAACAGGGTAGTGGATTAAACCTACTCGCAGCAGACACCATTGAAGTGCTTTGCGGCACCTTTCGCGCCACAAACCTCGCAGAACATCGGAGCTGGAAGCGTGTCGATGAAATGTGGCCGAGTGGCACGTTTTTTTCAAACCAGCGATGAGAGAGGCCCGGCGAGGGGTGTTCCCCGTCACCCAAGACTGGCCGTCTAGTTTCTGTCCCGCTCTCCTCGTGCTCCTCGTCTTCCACGCGAGCAAACAAACGAATTTAAGCCGGAAGAAAGCGGAGAGCGGGGGGCGTGGTCGGCGGGCAGAAAGCGGATTGTTGATCAACGGAGTGTCGTCGATTCTGCCCGTTTTGTTGCGTGTTTGGACAGCCGCACGTTGAGGCCACCCACTGGTCACGAAACTTTAACGGAGGCATCAAGAATTGATTCGGAAGTGGTCTGAGCTTGTGTTCGTCGAAGCGGTCAAGCACCTTTCGTTCCCTCCGGCCGGGTGAAACAAAAAAACGACGCTAGTGTGTTCGCTTCCTCGCTCGCTCCGTTCTAGTCTGATCGCACACGGAACAAATCGATTGGTCCGGACGATGAGCGGCGGAAAGCGAGCGGGCGACCAACAAAGCGGGCGACCAACAAGGCGGGCGTGGATTCCCCCGTTCGTTAGCCTCCACTTTCGGCTCTTCGGCGAGCAACGAGCACTTCTCCGATTTGTTAGCCTGCGGTCTTCCGGTTATCAAATCATCGAGGGAGTGAATTCAATCGAGAGGAACGTTGTGACGGCGTTGTGTTCTCAACAATCCAATCTGCCAGAGAAACCAAGAAGCAGAGCTGACGTGTACGTTGATCCGGAAGCTCCCTTGATTAAACCAAAAAAATGTACCAAGCCAGAAGAACTCTGCCACAACGAAGAAATCAACGCGCAACGTGACCCTCCTTATCGTCCGCATTTTGATGACAAAAAAGGGGCTCAATTCAGAGCAAGTCGGCCGTCATCCTGCTTGGGCATCTTGAAACAGGTAGACAACGTGGCGCTTTCTTCCCCCTCCTCCCCCCCTGGCCCCCGCGGCTTTGAAATTCGCTCTTCATTGCAACCGACTACACACAACGGTTGGGCATCACGTTACCGCCAACGCCGGCTTAAGTCGATTCGCGGGGCCGGGTTCCTTTTGGCGTGGTCGTTTTTTGTTTCTTTCCCGTTCCTTTCGGGAGCAACGGGATAAGTGACGAGTAGCCAGAACCCCGGGCTGGGCGAGGACTTTACCGCCGGCTACGGAGTGACCGGCAAGTTCCTCGCGTGGCTGGAGAAGCAGAAGCCGGGCGCCGTCGAGAAGCTGGACGCCGCCCTCCGCAAAGGCACCTATACGTCGGGTACGTGGACGACCGTCAAAGGCGCCTCCGTCGACACGCAATGGCAAGTGGTACGTGGCTTCGCTGCAGAACAGCCGCGCCTCGCCGTCACGTCCGCAAGTGAACGGGTTGTTTGATTGTCCAATATTCCGTGTGGACTAATTTATTCTACCCATTGTTAATCAGAACCATAAAATTATCGTAAACAGTCGGGGATCACGCAACTTTCTGCGTGTTTTGCTCGGTTCAAGCAGTAGCGAACAATCGCGAATTTGAGCAGGCGGTAGGTGGATACGATGAGAAGGAAGGCGGAAAGAAGGAGGAAGAACGCAAAGACGTTCAGCGAGTGGTATTGAATTGGGTTCAGATGCCGCCCGTAAAGGTCCGAGGTGTTTGTGGACGTCGAACTTGGCGGCAAACTCGGCGAATTTCACGACCTTCCGGTCGGCGCTCATCGGTTTCGCGGCCAAGATCGCCGCCATCTGTTGGGCGTTTTGGCGGAAGTCGGGTGTTTCGAGCAGCCGGCGAAGTTCCGCGGCAAACCGATCGGCGGTCATCTCCGCCTTGCCCAATTGAATGCCGAGTCCCTTCTGTTCGACCAGCCGAGCGTTGCGCATTTGGTCGCCCTGGAGCGGGATCACGAGCAGCGGGACGCCGAAGACCGCCGCCTCGTTCACGGAAGACATGCCTGCGTGCGAGATGAAGGCGAGAGTGCGTGAGTGGGCTGGAAGTAGGGAGTGAAGTGAAGAGATCAACTGCTCACCCAAAACGTCCTGCTGCGGGAAGTACTCGTCGGTTAGGAGATTCGGCACTCCCTCCCCGAAGTGGTCGTCTTTCTTCCCGTAATTCATGACGAAGAGGATGTCCGGGAAACGCGCAAAGAGCTCCAGGAACTCCCGCTTCGTCTCGTCGCGCATCGCGAAGGCGGGCGCCATCGTCCCGAAACTTACGTACACAACGCCCCGTTCCGCTTCGTTCATCCGCCTCTCCAGCTCCTTCAAACAGACGATTGAGCTGCACAATGGCAAGAGGGCGAACCGAAAGGCGCGGCTTTACGTGCTCGCGAGAGATCCCAACGCCGCCGATGTGGACGATCTTCGCAGAGAGCGGTCGCCGGTGGTCGAGAAACTCGTCTTGATTCAAGAAGATGTACGAGGCTTCGGCCACTCGTTCCTGAAATCAACTGGTGGTTGGAGACTAGAGAAACCAATGGAACCAACGTGGAAGTCGAAGGTCGAGTTCACTTTCGCCCGAATGACCGGCTGCACGAAAGAAGCGAACGAGCCGAGCAGGAGGCCCATTCCCTTGCCCATCAGCCAGTTGGCCGCCCTCTCCGCAAAAGACATCTGCTCGCCGTACGGGGCGATCGAAGCTAAATGGTATGGTGGGAATGAAGGAGGGGATCGATCGGACAAACCGGGCACGAAACTTGAGGCGGTCGGCAGTCCGAACCACTCGGAGACGGCAAGTGAGAGCGGGAACGAAGAAACGAGGATGAACTTCTGGAACGCGCGAAGTTCTTTGAATGAGCGAAAGAACCCACCTTCACTCGGATCCTCTCCAAAATCCCGAAGATGCACGGCTCGACGATCTCCATGAGCGCCAAATCGAAGTGTTCGTCTTCCAGCTGTTGCATCATCGCTTCGTCGCTCAGCTGCTCTAAAGCATGTAGACGATGCTAATTCTTATTGGTTTCTGCATGCACCTTCACAGCATTTGACGAGGTTGGGCCAGAGTGACGCGAACTGAACACAGCAAATGTGTGTGTGGATGAGTCCACAACGAGAAGCTCACCGATTTGGCGATCGCAAGCGCCCCGCTCCAGGACATCCCGCCCCACATCGTCTCCTGCATGAAGGCAGCGGTGAAGGGTGGCGGAAAGGACGGCCGCCACTTGACCGTCCGGGCCAACCGAACGCCTGTTGCGTCGAAATCGTTCGTGTAGATCGGTTGGTAGGAGACCTCAAACGACCGACTAGAGGCCAGTAAACAAACGGAACTCACGACTTTATGGCCAGCAGCCGCCAGCGTGTCCGCCAGCTTTCCCATGAACGTGGTGTGCGATTTGCAGTTCATGCGCGGGTTGTACACGAGAAACTTCAGCCCGTCGGCCGTCCATTGGGAGGAAAAGACGACGAAGAGTAACAGAAGAGTGCTCGCTTTCATCTCCACAACAAGTCGAACTTCGGTCGTTTGTTTAAATCAAAAGAGAGCGGAAGTGCCCGACCATGCGAAAGAATGCGAACGCTCGCTGTCGACCGAAAAGAGCGGAAATCCGTCTGCCCTTTGTGTATTTTGTGGTACATTTGGACCCTGCGAGAGAAGCAGCGAGTGTACACTTGTAATCTGTGCAGAGGCTTCTCGCCGCTCACCCGACCGCTCGGAGGTCGCACTTTTTGCTCGCTGGTCGCCAACAACTTTTGTTCATTCGTTCAGTTTATTGAATCACTCCTCACACAAACAGAGCTTTTGAAATCACACACGAGAGGATTGGCATTTAACGCGGTGTTCCGCCCGCTTTTTGTGCATTTCGATCGATTTCAGCATCATCGTTCCCATGAACTGAAATAGACGATTAAAAAAGCAAGCTGAAAGCACGGACCTTGTTCAAGACTCCCATCGGCAAGTAGCCGCCCATGTCCGCGCAGAAGACGAGTTCGGCCTCCGACTGGGCGGGGTCTGCGGGGTGCGGCCGGCAGCGGATTCCCGCCAGGTGAGCGGTCGCCCGCACGAGGCCCTCCTGCTCGGGCAGTTCGGGCAGCTCGACGGAACGCCCGCCAAAGTAGAGGAAGTCGTCGAGCTGCCGTTTGACGCGCACTTGGACCATGTCCCGGCCGGAGATCATCGCCATTCCCTTGTTCACGATCTAACAAAAGAAAAGCATTGAATCGAGTAGAAGAAGGACTGACGTAAACTATGTCCGCGTTGTCCGTCAACCGGACGACCACCCGCCCGCTCTTCATCGTCTCGTTCCAGAGATTAGCTTCGTGCAGCTGCAGAAGGAGTGATGACGGCAAGCGGTAGGAGAGCTCACCCAATTCCACTCCTCGTCCACGTAGTCGTCGACCGCCATTGGGATCGTGAACTGAAATCAAACAGAAGGACTAATGGATAGGTAGGAGGAGGGAACTCGCCTTCATGTAGAAAATCTTCCCGTTCTCTCCGTCCCGGGAGTACACGACATTCCCGTCCTTCTCGGTCTCCTTCTTCCAGCCCTCCTTCCGCTCCAACTCCGTCGAGTTGAACATAGCGTGTACTTCGCGCAACACCCGGCCGGCCTCCTCCAAAGCGGACGCGTACTTCGCATTTTCGGCGCCCAATTCTTCGCGCATCCCGAGGAAGTCCACAGCAATCGACATCCCAAGCACAAGAGAAATGAATCCTCACGATTCCCCGACCACTCGTTAAAATAAGCGAACGCAATGCGGAAAGCGACCGCCCTCCACTCGCCGAGTCCAGCCTTCCCCACAAACTACAGGCCGTTGAGTGTACATTTGGACCGGCGGACGCTTTTTGCTGGTGAGCAGAACGCACATGAGGTAGCGGTTGCTCGAATCGACCCTCATTTCTTGGCGACCGCGTACATTTGGACTCCACATACGCGCGATCGCTTTGCTTTGGCCGGTGACTCATCGCGCTCGATCTTTTTTGACCTCACTTCTGTTTGCTCTTTGGTTGCAATTGCTCGTCATTTGTTCTTTCTGCCACAATCGAACAGAGAGCAATTTTGTGTTTTAATCCACAACAAACGAAATTAAGAGAAGCAGAAGGAAAGAAGTGGTCATTGCGGGTCCCCATTGCGCACTTCCTTTCGGCGTTGTGGGTGGTGGAGTCGTTGGACTGCCGGCCGTGCAGTTGGTGGGCACTTGTTCGTCCAGCCGAGAAGCGAGGCCCATCTTCTGCTGCCCGTAATCCAGCAGGACGCAGTGGTCCTTGAAGATGGAGGGCAGAAGCGAGAAGAGCGAGTTGTCCGCCCCGAACGTCACTCGCAAGGCGCAGATCCCGTCCGTCTCCTGCAGGTAGTCTTCGGGCGGGATGCGCACTTCCCTTCCACCGATCGTGAAGACGAAGTCATCCGATGCCGTGCACGGGACGTTCTTCTCGTCGTTCGCATTCAACTGCTGCAGGATGGCGGCGCGGAATCGTTGCGGGACGACCATGAACGAGGGGGACGAGCTGGAAGCCCGCGATGCCCGGCTTGTTCGATGCACTCGTCCCGAACGCGAACCTGAGCGCAAACGGTCGTTTTACGTATATCTAGCAGACGAACTTGTCGATCGGGAAGGACCACTGGTGCTTTCCGGTCGTGTCCCCGTCGGCCACGAGCGTCCAGTCGGCGCCGCAGCGATCGGGCGCCCGGCCGCCCAGCGTGAACTCGCCCATGAAGAAGGGCGCTTCGGTGAAGAAACACGCGCTAAACACTCCACCAGCAATCAATCAAGTGAACGGGTGCCCACCGATCGTTGCTGAAGACCGCCTCTTTTGTGTCCAGTTCGTTGAGGATCGTTTGGAGGAACGAAGTCTGCGAGCGGTCGACCGGCCGGTCGAGTTCGAAGGCGCCGATCCCCCAGTCACTCAAGTAGTAGTGGACGTCCACCACGTCGATCGTGATGTCGGTCGTCACTTCTCCCGCTTCGATCTGAACACAAGCAAACGGGAATGAAATCATGAAGGAGAGGGCATGTACGTTGATCGTGTCCGTCCCACGAATGCCGTCCGGGTTCGTGATGTCGCCAATTTTTTGAAAGGTGGTCGAGTTCCTAAAACGAATGAGCGATGCCGAGATCTTTGTTGTCGGTTACACACCTGGGATCGAACATGATCGCATCGTTTGTGAGGATCAAGTTCACTGCCGACGTCCCCTTCATGAGGACGACGCCTTCTAGTTGTCCTAAAAACCATATGAAAGAACCGGCCATCGAGTGCGCACCTGGAGTCCCCACGGTAATCAGAAAATAAGGTCTCAGGCTATCCGAGCCGAAGAACGTCCAGCGCACGGCATTCGCGGCTTCCGCTGTGCCCGAAAGAAGCAGCAGAATGAAGAACCCGTAGAACATAGTGCAAGAAGTTCTCAAGTGACGCAAAAGTGTCTTCTTTTATCACTGCAACGCAAACGGGAGGAGCCGTCTGCCGGCACTCCTTCTTCCTCCGCTCTCACTCGTCATCGGGAAGTGAACTCCGACAAACCCGAGCAGAGGTGAGCAGCAATCAAGGCGATTCATGCCTCGAGTTATTGCTCATGGCTGTTGATGAGCGCTCGAGCACACCCACCGACAAATGAGTATCTATCAGGCGGCCTGTTCTTCGGGCTGTGCCCCGTCTTGTGAATGACGTGACATGATGTCAGTCCATTCTTTGGAAAACACGTTTTATTCAAGGAAACGAATGAGATGAAGGCATGAAGAGATCAATTGACGTTCATCTTGCGAGACATCTAGCGGAAAGTGGTCGGTTGCCCGGAGTGGCGGCCGTGAGAGTCCGAAGTCTTCTTGTGCGCCCAGAAGGAGAGTTTTCGGTGCTGTGGTCGCTCGACCGGTTGAGCGGAGGCCTTTGCGTTCCTGAACAAAGAAGATGAGAAGTGGGAGCAGACGGAAGAACACTCACGATCCGAGGGGGTTGTAGTCCATGAACGCCAGCACGTGGGACAGCGCGTTTCCGAGGAGGGTGGGCATCTTTTCCAAGAGAAGCACTCAATAGACGGGAGGAAGTACTGCTGCACCTTCCTGCACTCCGCTCCTTTTAAAGATGTTCCAACGCGGGCGGTCGGTTCGATTCGTCGACTTTCAATCAAGAACGTCTGCCCTTAACGCGAAGTACGGAGAACGCGCCCACCCACCACTCGCCGTTCAGAAAAAGACGGTCGTCTTCGAAGAAACACAAAGTTTCTTCTGTTTGAGGCGAGTGCACACGGTTTCCCGTTTGTTGAATGGGAAGACGACGCGTGATTCCCGCATAAACAAGACTTTTTCTTGCGGTTGATTTGATTAGCGGCGCCACTTTCCCTTCGTTTCGCCCTAAAGTGATTCCCGTTGACGAACCGCGGCAATTTTCTCGAAATTCGCGGAGGGCAGCCGGAGATCTCGTCGAGACGACGAACGTAGGCTTTACATTCCAGAGATCCGACTCAATCGGTATTATATTCGTTAACCGCAAGCAATTTCATTAAAGGGCCCCCGCGAATGTCAAGTCAATTTTCACGACCAGAATTATCGGTCGGCAATTGAATGTAATCGAATGACGCTAATTCTTTCCGGAACGTACTGGCGGTAACAACGTTAATGGAGACAGCGTGTCCTTACGAACATCAAACTCGGGTCGAAGCTCGGCTTCAACGCCGAGAGTTTGGACCTCATTGAAGCAAACTTACTGGTTTCGAAGAAAGCCCGATATCGCTGCTGGCCGCAATCTCCGCAGCGAATGAACAGACGGCGGTCGGAGATGCGTTGCACGCATCCAATTTGTTCGCCTTTCTGCTCGGCTTCTCGTCGGTTGTTCTTCTCGTTTGGTTGATCCTCAGGAACACAACGATCGGAATGAGCCCCTACCGCCACATCCTTTTGATTGCGACCGCTGTTGACTTCTACATCATTTTCGTCTACTGGTTCTGCGAATGGGTGAGTAGTGGCTGAGGTTTCTTTTGGACTATCCATCAATTGCAGACGGTGCGTCCTGCAAGCGACGTTTACATCGAGGTGATCCACGGGCCGGCCGGCTGGACGCTGCTGACGATCATGAAGCTCGCGGCTGCCGCTCGATCGAACGTTTCCATTGTTCCGGTCATGTTTCTGCCGCTCGAAGCGTGGTACAGATGGTCCTTCGTGAAGCAATGGGTTCATCAGGGGTTCCTCCTTTACTCATGTCTTCTTTTCTAGCCGTGTGCATCCACGCCCTTGCAAGATCTACGGACGAGCGGGGATTGTCGTCTTGCTTTTGCTGCTTCTCCAATTACTCATTCTGTCGACGACCCTTGCGGACGCTCGGCTTGCCTCCGATTATGGAGCGCTTCCCGGGCAAGAGCTTCTTACGAATGTTTTGATTGTAAAGAAGAATGACTCTCAACTGTTGGCTTTCGTCGTTTTGCTCCAGTCGGCCGTGTCCATCGTCGCTTACCTTCTTGCGCTGGCCATCGGCGTCGCCTCGATTCGCGCAATGCGGCAGGAAGACGCTGTGTTTTCGCAGAAGACCCGCCTGTTGCTCAAGCAGTTTTCCTGGACGCTGTGGGTCAAGGTAATCACGGTTGCCCACGCTAATGGCTTCTTTGTGCTTGCAGATGTTCATCCCGCTGATCACCAGCGTACTTCCGTTCCTCTTGATCTCTACCGGTTTCTTCCACCTTGCGAGCATCCCGCACCTCATCACAATCATCAGTTTCCTGCTCGCTTGGACGCCGTTTTTCAGCACTTTCTCAACCATCCTACTTTTTAAAGCCTTTCGTCGGGATTTGGCTCAAATGCTTCACGATTGTAGCTTTTATTGCCCGAAGACGACGGCCGTTCAGTCGATTGCCACCACTCGATGAGTCGCGCGTTTACCTTGCGCTCATTCGTATGAGGAATAAAACATTGCTTAGTGAAAGGTCAAACGTAGAGTCACCAAACAAACGCAACAGTCGAAGAAAAATAAGCGACCGATGAGCACTGGACCCTAAGGGTCAGACGCAGGAAGAAAAAAGTAATCGCATTGTCTTCCGCCAAACCACGTGAATGACTCTGGTTTTCAACTATTAGCCCTTCCAAGAAGCCGCGAGTTTGCCTCAACTGTGCGTTTTCTTCAAACTGTTGATTTCCTTGCTAGCCAGACACTCCCGATGGTCGACTGGCAACGCTTGTGTCACGGTTTCGAGTTTGTGGTCGCCGCCTGGTCGTTGTGGCTGAACTCGATGGTCGTCTTCATGTGTGTCCGACACATGCCGCACCAATTGCGCTCTTACCGCGGAATGCTGCTGTTTGGATGCGCGGTCGATGTGATCTACTCAATGGTCGCTTTTGTCACTCAAATTGTGCGTCCATTCGTTCCTTCCGTCAATTTGTTTCTTCAGTCGGTGATGATCTATAACACGCAGTTCTTGTTCGTCCTGGAGTCGCCCTTCCTGCCGGCCACTCACGAATGGGCGCTCGCAAGCGCAATTGTCTATTGCATGGCCGTTTGGTCGCTTGTAGCAAATCTCTGTACCCAGTTCGTCTATCGCTTGAACGTCGTCTGCTGGGATTCCCGCCTGTCGTCTGCCCACATCGCCGGCTTTTTCCTCTTTTTGTTCACGTGGATCTGCGCCCACTGCCTGATGATCCCCTGGGTCTGCGACCAACACGACGACTTGCACGTAGTTCGGGAGCTCCAGAAGGGCGCCTTCTTCTCCGATCGCCCCGTACCGCCGTATGTGGCGGGCGACACGGTCGGTCGAACTGATCGCGAATTATCGCTTGGTTTGCAGCACTCGTTGTTGATGATCGCGGAACTCCTGGACATTCAACTGCTCATCACCGTTGCCTACGGAATTACTATGTATTCAGGCTGGCGGATCTACCGGAAACTGCAAAGTGCGAGCTTTCATGTGGCACCAAACTCGTTGAGGATTCAGAAGCAGGTCTCGCGCATACTCACCATTCAAGTGGGCATGCCTTTAGCTCTTTAACGCTTTCCCTGTGGATTGCAGGCTTTGACGCCCGTGTTCTCCATCCTGCTGCCCATCGGAGTGGCCGCCTTCTTGCCGATGATCTCCGTCAGCTTCGATCTTTGTCCAGTCTTCATCAAATTTACAATCGGCATGACTCCAACCTTAAATCCCCTGGTTGTATTGCTCACGATTCCCCGCTTTCGCAAACTGCTCCCGCGCCTCTTTTGCCCAAAAGCGAGTGTGAATCCCAGGAGCTCGCAGACGAGTCCCAGCGAGTGCACGAATCACGCGCGAACTACCGCTGCCTGATTGTATTTTTTATTTGCATGAGCTTAGCACACATTTTCTGCCAGCTCATCAGCGGCCGTCATTAGCTTTTTGCTCGCATTTTCTAGGCTACGGATTGTAAACACTCCCGTCATCTTCCGCAGGGTTTTTGGTCTCGCTTTTATGACTCTTCGCTCACGTAACGCCCCTGATTCACCGTTTGTCTACACAAAAAGTGCACGGTGATCGGATCCAAAGAAGCGTCGAGGAGTGACAGCCGGCTGCCTCTCGCCCTGATAAGAAGGACGGCGGGAAATAAAAAGAGGAAAAGAATTCACGACCGGCAATGCCCGCGAATGTCTCCACTTTTGCTTCTATTTCTTCTCTTTTTGTCCGTGAATGCGGACTCCAAGCTCTTCAACGTGCGGCAGTTGAGTGCGGGCGGCGATCACACGCTTCCGAAATTCAGGTCCGTTCACAAGATTCGCTCTTTGGCTCGCTTTGATTCGTTTAGTCCCGATGGGAAGGCGGTCTACTTCACGGCCAAAGGAGGGCCGTACGAATCGTCCTGCACGCACGTCTACCGCTTCGACCTGCGCACTCCCGCCCAGCCAGTCTCGTTGGTCTCGACGGGCATCGGGGAGGAGTTCGGGGTCGCGATTGGCGACCAAAAGAGTGGTTTCCGTTCTTCCGTCCACTTATTGCGTGCTTTCTTTCAGCTTTCGAACTGTCGCTACCAACTGCTTCGCAATTCGTGAGTGAGCACACCGGATTGCAGAAATGGTCTTCTTCTTGCAGCTGCTGAAGAACTCGGCGTCCAACGCGCCTTTCACGACTGACGGTTTCTGCCAGCCGTCCGTCTGCTCGAACACCAACCTGGACGCGAAAACAAAAGCAGCCTGTAGGATTGTTCTCAACTGAGCACTTATTCTTCCTTTAGGCCGTCTTCCGCACAAAGAACGGCACGAGTACGCGTGGACGACCTCGTTTGATTGGGACGGCGTGCCGTTCGGGATCATCGTACCCGACGGCCACTGGACGAACGTCCCGCTTCGACTGCCGGGCGGCCGACTGCTCCGCACTCGACTGGGCAAGCGGGGCGTCGTCCTCGACTACGACAACGGAGCGGGCAAATCGGCAAGCTGCTCGTCTTTCTTCTTCGCATTCCAACGGATTGCAGGGCAAAACTCAAGTGATCGGATGGGCGGACGGCTTCGACTCGCTCCCGAGCGACGTTCATCAGAGCATTCTCTTCCACGGGTTACCGATGGCCGACGCTGATCGAGTAGTCACCAAGCAAGCAGACTCTATACTTCATGAATCACACTCGTCGATTGCAGGGAAGGAGTGTTGCCCCTGGCCGGCACTTCCATCTACCGCACGACCTTCGACGACGTGAGCAGCGGCGGCTTCTCGCTCACGAATCCCGTTCTTTCGGACGACAACTTCTACTTTCTGAATCCGAAGTTCGTGCCCGACTCGAGTGGCCGCTTCTTCTACACAAAGGTGGAGAAGAACAGCGGAAAGCCGGCCGTCTACCTTCGCGACGGAAATTCGGATGTTGGTTCCCTTCATTCCTTTCCATGCCATTGTTTGTTTGCTTGAAGGTGTTGATTCGTGATCGGGCAAGAGACATGAACGTGATTGCGCTCAACGGAACAATTTTTGTCACGTTCGCCGCCCAAATCGGGACAAGCGGCGACTTTGAACTCTTTCTGGGCACGTTCGGGGAAGACAGCGAGTATCCCGTGATTGCTGGTTCGTTTTTTTCGATCACTTCTCATACAATCCCTTCTTTAGCCGACATCTGGCCCACTGCCAAGCCGCCCTCGCCGTACATTTCGAACAGCGTTCAGCTCTACAAATCGGACTTCTACGAAGCATTCGGGTTGAGCGTGAGTGCGGACGGCAATTGGCTGATGTTCGCCGCTCGATCGCCCTTGCAAGTGAGTGGACATTCTTGGAATAGAATAAATCCCCGTTGTTTGCAGATCTACCAAGTGGACTTGCGAGCGGATGCGGCGGGTTTTGTGCGTCGAATTTCCCCCGGCTACCGCTTCTTTTCGTCCGCCGTCTTCTTGAGTGCGGCCGGCGGCGAGGGCGACGTTTTGGCGATCTCCTCGATCACCGACAGCAGCGTGAGTCTTCCGTTCGGTTCCTTGCGAATGATCGTTCGGTTTCAGACGTGCGTGGAGCACGAAACGGAGTCCCGATGCGTCTACTCGTCGACCGGCCGCGCCCTCTCGCCCTCCGGTCCGTGCAGCGACTCGGTGGTCGTCGACCTGCCCGCCAACAACGAGATCTACCGCTTGAATTCGTTGGGGACGATCAAGCAGCGGCTGACGAACAACGCGAACTACGAGGGAGAACTCGCCGTCTCGCCGGACTTCAAGCGAGTCGTTTTTTCGAGCAATCGGGACGGCGACTACGACCTCTACATTGCCGATCTGGACGACATCGACCATCCGCAACGGGTAGGTGGCCGTTCCAATCACCGCCATCCCCTCGTTCAGCTCACGAACACCACCGGCTTCGAAGGCGGCGTCCGGTTCACTCCGGACGGTCAATCGCTCGTCTTCTTCGCTTCCCGCCCTCAATCGGCGGACGATCGGCGGTGTTACGAGCAGCTGCGCGCTCAGAACATGGCCGCCTTGAGTGCCGTCCAGCTGTTCTCCTTCGACTTGACCACGAAAGTGGAGAGGCAGCTCACGAACTTCACCGAAAAATCCTCGAATTTGATCCGCTTTGCCCTCGACCAGAACGGGGACTTCCTCTACGTCATGCGCGACTACAATTTCCAGCGAATTGATTTGAAGACGAAGGAGATCTTCACGGTGACCGCCGATCACTCAAGGTTCTGATCTCGCTTATTGCTTGCAGCTGCCCGCCTTCCAAGGCTCGAACTATTTCAAAGGGATCGCTTTCGGAACGAACGGCGACGTTTTCGTTACGAACAGCTACTACCAGGTGGTGCGCGGCATCTTCAACCCAAACGCTGGGACCACGCCCGCTATGGAGTCGACCACGAAAGGAGCTGATGGATGCGTGCGAGTGTCTTTCGTTGTGTTCTTTTTGCTTCTTTGGAGAGTCCTTCTTCAGTAAAAAAAGCGAGACCGCTTGCTGCTCAACATTTATTGCTCGCGTTCACAAAGTGCACTTGCAAGTGACAAGCGAACCGTTCAGACGGTCGAAAGGCGGGTCGCGAAGCCCACTTGGTTGTGCGCGTAGTCCAGCAGGACACACCGCTTGTGGAGGAAGGTGTAGGAGAAGGAGAATGCGTGCTCGTCGTAGTTGTTGAACAAGAAGGCCGGGCGGCACACTTTTTGGCCCTGCACGACGCCTCGCTGCACGTAGTCCTCCGGCTGAATGCGGATCTCGCGGCCGGCAATTGTAAACACGAGCTCGATGGTCGTGTTGCACGGGATGTTCCACAACCAGTCCGCCTTCAGGGCTGTTTGGAGGTCGCCGTAGTAGCGTTGCGGAAACTGGAACATTCGCATCTCCAGGTTGAAGGAGACGTAGCCGGGCGCAGCGAAAGAATTCTCTCCGAACGAGAAGCTGAACGAAAGCCATGAGTGCTCCTAATCACTTGTGTGTTCGCCCACTTGTCCAAGTCCAACGACCATTGCGCTCTGCTCTTCGTGCTCTCGGGCGTCAGGATCCAATCGTTCGCACAACGGTCGGGCATTCGATTGCCCAAGGCGACCGCTCCGTGCGTGTTCTCGTCGTAATCGACATCTCTGTCAACGAGCAAATGAAAGAAAGAGTGTTGGGTGGACGCACCCTTCGAAAGCGATCGTCAGCACTTTGTCGTCCATCCCCTCCAAGACGTACTGCACGAACGAGGGATCTTCGCCGGCGGCCGGGCGGCTCAACCCCATATGGCCGGCGAACTCGGGGAATGTCGGATGCGGACCCCCGTTGTACACAACGAACGGCCCTTTCTGGACGGCGACTCCGTTGATCTGAACAACTGTTTAATGAAAGGCTATTGGTGTGTGTCACCTTGAAGCTTTCGGTTGCCTTGTAACCCAGTGTTTCGTTGAAGGGGCCGTGAGCAGGGCCCCCTTTGTCGAAAGTAGAGGAGACGCTGAAAGCACACCCATTTTTTTATGTCGTTGCCGACTTTTGCCCACTTCTGGTTGTACGCGCCTCCTTTGTCGACGGGATACACGCGCAAGACGGAGTAGAAGCCGCTCGTGTCCACGATGAACGGGACCTTTTGCTCTGCAACGAAACGAGTAGTCAGTGAGGTTGTTCGTGACCTACCGGGCGTTCCGATGCTCGCATTCAGGAAGATGTAACGAAAGTCGTAGGAGTTGATCTCCGCCGAGACCTGACAATGAAGGAAGACGAACGAGAGGAGAAGAACGGAAAGGAAGGCTTTGCAAGACATTTCCGTTGGCTTCGGAGTGAACGGTGAATGGAGGGCGGGCAGGTCGTCTTTTATACGCGCGGGATTGCAGAAGAATTGATCACTCTGTGAAGAGCATCGTAAGTTCCACCTGCCGTTCGTGAGATGAACGGAAGTGAATGCAGTTTTGTACTCGAATTTGATGACAAAAGTCCGAAAATAGCACGAAAATAGAGGCTTCCTCCTTTTTACTCAACGTTCCCTACACAAGAGCTTATAGTTTGCGTAGCTGCATCATCGCACCGGTTGCTTGATTTCTGTAAATTCGTTCTCGTCTTTCGATAAAAAAGTTGAGTGGGAAGCTTTGCCGATGCTACCATTGGCCATCCATCAATCCTACCTGTACTGTAGTTAGAAATTTGCTACCCCAGTGCTCCGCGTGCTACTGCTCACATTGTGTTCCTCTACTACCGGGTAAGTGGAAGGAAGTTTATTCGCGTGATCATTGGCTCTAATCTTGAAAGAGGAAGGAATGTTGGCTACGAACAAGAAACAAAGAAATCGAGGAGATGCGAGCAAGTGATGTCAGCGAGATCAAAAGAAGGGAGAACAACAAACAAACAAAGGTAAATGAAATAAGAGGGCTCATTTGTCTTCGGTGGTCACGAACTGGCTGACGTTCTCGTCGCCGTCGCGCATCATGCGGCCGTGTTTGTGGTGCGGTTTGGGTTCTTCCCCGTGTTGCCGGTGGGGATGGAGGGCGTTCGAGTGATGGTGGTGGTGTTTCGAGTGCTCCTCTCCGTCGTTCTCCTCGCGCGCCAGCCGCAGCTCGGCCTTCGAGTCGTTGGAGCGGGTGGCGGCGGGAGCGCACACCTGCCGGAAAACGCGCATCCGCATGTCCGTTCGCTCGTACACGCACTCGGCGTCCGGCGAGCACTGGCACCTGCAGGAGAGCATTGAACAGGCCGAAGGAAGGGAGGAAACTCACCAGCTCTTTACCCACTTGAACGGTTGGTTTCCGCTCAAACTGAACGAGTAGAAGCCGCACGGTTCGGAGCGAAGGGCGCAGTAGGGGGCGTCTTTGTCGAAGGAGGGCGTTGGGAAGGCGTCTTTCTGCAATCGACGGCAATGAGTGAACTGTGAGGAAGCAGAAGGCACTCACGGGGACCATCTTCTCGTTTCTCCGGCCGCCGAAGTCGAGCAGGCCGGCCGTTTGGTCCACGAGGGCGATCCACGTGATCAGCGAGAGCCACGAGCGGAAGGCGACCATCCTGCTGCGTGTGAACGGGGGCGTCTGTTCGGAAGTCGGAGGAACGCGGGCAGACGACGAAGACTTCTGAAATCGACCGTCTGGTTGGCGGGTGGACGTGTGGAAATGCACGGCGCGTGAGCAAAGTACGCGGCCACTCGCGACGGGCGTGCCGGGGAGCACCGGCCTCCAATCCCTCCGCGATTTACGGCCGCCTACGAACAGAAGAGAAGTGACCGGAGGCCCCCGCCTTTTATTCTCGCTTGTCGGCCGCCCGCTAATCCGGCCGTGAATCCCGTTGGAGATCGCGACTCGAAATAACCGCGAAGCGAACTCGTGAACGGCCGCCTAATCCGCCGGCTGGAAGCCCGACGGCAGCCCGAAATGAACACTCGAGGGCTTCCCGAATTGGGAGCAGGTGGAACGAGAGCGGAGGAACGCTCCCAACGAACGACAAAAAGTACACGAGAAGCGAGGAAGGCGAAAGGTCGACCACAAGCCGGAAGAATGGCAACACGCGGAGTGGGGAGGAGGAGGAGGAAGCCAATCGGGCGGATGGACCCGCGGCCGGCACGAGGGGCGGGCCCGAGCGAGCGATTTGCCCAACCGCCGCTCGCTTCCGCCCGCCGCCGAGCGGCTTGCGGCTTCTCGGGACGGCCGGCAAATCGCCTCAACGGCGGCCGATCGGCGGATTTGGCCGCCGTCTTCATTTCGCTAATCGACGGAAGGCGGAAGTCCGACCGCCCGTTTGCGTAAGCGGAAGACGCTGCCGTGCTCAACGTAACAAACCGCCGTCTTTTTTACGAAATTTTGATCTCCGTTTTTGAGAGAAGACGGCTTCTCGTTGGGGCGAAAATGACGAGCTGCTCGTCGATCATCGAAGAGAGGACGTCGAATGCAGAAAGAAAACAAGTGCAGCAAAAATAGAGGCGCTCGTGATTACCGTAAAAAACAAATGGAGACCCTTCGTCGATCAAAATTGAACAAAAACAGAACGACGGGTTCCAACGAGAGCACTGGCGAGCGTAAAAACAGCGAACACGCTTGGCGCGCCCGCCTGCGTTGTGATCAACGAACTCGTGGCGGTCTCCTGCGCCCACTGCCTCCTTTCGAGTGTAACCGCCCGCTTTTTGTAGGCGCGTGCTCGCGTGGGCGGGATCGCCGAAGAAGAAAACACGCAACGCCGTCGAAAATCCCGAAAACGCGAAAAGAAGCGTCGAGAACGCGCGGAAACCGTCAGTCGGCGTCTTCTTTTTGTGTCAAGGACGACACGGAAACGAACGCCGCGAGCGAAAAGAACGAAAATGCGTGGAGAAGATCGAAAACTTCCGCGTCGCGCATCTGCTCGATTGTTTACTTCGCGTGTTCCACTTCCCGAAATTCACGCAACGATGCGAAATCCCGACGAACACCTGCGTGAATGACCCAGAAAAACAAGCAACACAAATTGAAATCGAGGCGTGAGCGGCGGCAAAAAGAAGCGCTGGACGTCGTTCGACGAACGCTCGCCGCTTTCGGAATTCCCGTTCTTTTTGAGGGCAAGGACATCTTTTACGACTTTTTTCGTTTCTTGCGTTCGCTTTTTAACGAAACAAAACGATCCACACGCTTTTGGGATCGAGCAAAACCTTTCGAGCTTTGTTTGGTCTTCGAATCGTCCGTCACGTCGGGGATCCGCGCGCGAGCTATTTTTGGATCACGCTGACATCCGAATGGGCGCGTCGAGTTGATCGACGCAAAAGGAACCCCCGATCTTCCTCTCCAACCGCCTAATCATCGTGAAGCACCTCCTCGAGCTCGAGCGGACTGCGAGTTGCAAACTGGCGGGAAGATTCGGTCAATTTACGGGCAAAAGTCCTCGGCTTTTATCGCGTGCGGACCGGACGAGCAGACGGCTTCTCGAATTCGAGAAGATTCCCCCCGCCTTCGCTCGCTCTCATCCAAAGATCGCTTTTGGGCGGCGCGTTGATAAGACGGACGAGGAAACGCGGACACGACGCGCCGCCGCCGCACTTGATCTTTCGGTCTCCGCGCGGATCGCCGCCCCGAAAGTCCGCCGATCGTCGCGGCAATTTCGAAACTCGGGCGGGGGTTTCGCCGACCAAAAAGCGATTGGATTCGGTTAATCCGCGGTGATTAGCCGCCTGTTTGCTTCGGAAATCGAATCAAGATGGAAAACAAGAAGAATGCGGGGATTACAGCGGCCAGAACCACCGGAAGAATCCCCAGGCTCTACGGTCGGCTAATCTGGTCGACCGCCGGCCTTCCGCCGTCATTCGGTTGGACGAGGTGGAAAACAGCCGGCTGGACGAGTGGGCGGTCTCGAAACAAACCGGCCGAATGATCTCTGCTAACAACCAGGCGGATGACTCATCGCTCGGTTCGAGTGCCCTTTGACCTAACGATCGACGCGGTCGGCGCCGCCCACCCGCCCGCCCACTCGGCGCGTGCACTCGGGCGGATGATCGCGCAATCCGCCGTTCGATCGCCGCGTTTCGCTGCGCGAGTTGACGCGGAGGTCGCTGCTTGCGCAACCGCGCGGACGGATGTCAAAACACTTCCGTTGGCCTTCGTTTCGAAAGCCAGGTGATAAACGGCGATCTCATCATTCGGATTACAAGACAGCGGATGTCCAAGCCATTTATTCACGCAATAGCCACGAAACGATCATTCAAAGTTTAGATGCTCTTCCCCTCACTTCCGCCCGCTCGTCGGCCTTCGCGGACGGACGGCGGCGTCGTGGTGGCGGTCTCGATGGCGCAGAGAGCCGCCTTGAAGTCGCCGGGGATCACGAAGTCCGAGTCCAGCTCCCATTCGTTCACGCCCTTCTGCAAGCAAAGAATCAACAAATAATTACCCTCTTAGAACGAACTATCTTCAGCGGACAGAATCCTTCTTTCGCCTGGTCCTGCAATTCAGACAGCGTTCAGCAGTTCTTTCGAACACTCGAAACCCACTTGGTCGATGTAGAAATCGGGCCCAATGCTCAGCTGTTGCCCGTACAGTCGGAAGACGAAGGCGGGCGCGGAAGAGGCGGGTGTGTCGCAAGGGACCATGATTTCCTCGCCTTTCTGCTGGGCGGGCAAAATCCCCAGCAGATAGCCGAGAAGCCGATTGGGGATGTAGAGGTCGGGGTAGAACTCGTCGTACGGTGGGGGCTGCAGCTGTCCGCGGTTGTAGCGAGTGGTTTCGAAATCGCCTAATGAAATCCTAAGCAACGCTCATGAGTGGAAACCGTGCAGTTAACTCACGAGTCAACGGTAAATTTGTAGGACAAACCAGGGCACGGCGGACTGGTGGTCCAGCCGAAACTTCCGAGCGGAATGCAGGCGAACAGAACGGAGAAAAGAAGCAGGGAGTTCATTTTTCACTTTAAAGACAGCTATTCATTGTGCCTGCTTTTATATCCGCAGGAAAGGGAAAATGCTGACGACCGACCCGTTTTTTATCGTCCGTGGAAGGACGGAGAGCGATAAGCGACGAATCGGATCGTTCGAACCCGAAGCACTCCTTTCAACAAACGAATCGTGTACAGAAAGGATGATTAAAGAAGAAGTCAGCTCACAGCAATCGCGTTGAGCACGAATCAGGCGAGATTGCTCTCTTGCCGGTTCTTTAACGCAGCTTTTCACCTTTCCTTACCAAAAAAGCAAAAATGCGAACTCAGTTTATTTGCAACGGTGTTTTAAGCGTTGAGCTGAACGACCGGTCGCACGCTAGTGCTGGAGACTATCTGTGTGGGTTGGACTTTGGCACTGGAGCATGTGAGCAGCCGCCACACGTACAAGCGATACGGCTTGATGGTGAAAAAGACTAGGCAAGAGTCAAGAGTCGAGTGGAGGGAAGCGGCCGCGATTTCAAAGAGGACCCAACCGTTCGCGTGCGGAGTGCCCAGTCGGGCGAGCAGGAGGACGGAAAATGCGGGCAACGCCAAGAGGCAAGCCGCGCCGCCTAGCTGAACGATGCACGAACGGATCAGCATGTTCCTAAACGATCAGTTGATTGAGGAGCTGCTCCGATGCTCACTGCAGGCGATAAATGTTCACGTGCATCTGGAGCGTCCGATGTTTTTTCTGCAGCTCGGCGTATGTGTAGAAAGCGGCAAAGAACACGATGGAGGCCCCCACAACGCAGGCGAAAAAAACGAAACGAACATCCAACTGTCGGAGTTCTGGTTGGCCTTTGCGCAGACGAAAGTGCTCTCGCGTGCGAACATCTCCCGCATGAAGCTGCTCGTTTGCTCGTAGATCGCGCGGCTTCTTTCGTAACGGTCGTTTGTGATGTGGACGAACGTCTGAGAGCACAACCCCTTACATCGCAAAGTGAAAGCTCACCAAGCAGGAGATCTGGAAGGAAAGGAGGGCAACCACTTGACCGTAGGGAGTCACTCGCCCGTAGAACTGCGAAAAGAGATTCGATTCGTCGAGGGCCGCCGCGCATCGATGAGTGGACGCGAGGCCCAACGCGAACGCCTGCAATCCTCCCGCTTAAACGGCCGTTCTTTCTTCTTGCGTGGACAAACCTTCCCGACTCCGCAGGCAAAAACGATCTTGAAGAACCACCGCGAAAAATCATGCGATTGATGGCGTATAAGAACTGCAGAAGAAAACAAGCACCAAGTCGGTAGGAGAGCGACCTGAAATCGACCAACTCATTAAATGGCTCTGTTCGCACCTACCGGCTGCCAGAAACACAAAAGAAGATCGAAGAAGGCGTTCCAAAACACTTGATGAATGAGCAGCCACTTGTATGTGCCCATAGAAGATGGCGAGGCTCTCCAAATGACCCAAACGGTCAAGCACGAGGTGATAAAACTTGTGAAAAGAGAGACATGAAGAGCGATAGAGTAGACCCGAATCTGCTCTTCACTCGGCACACTCTCGGCTATCGCCCCCTCCAGTTCTTCGTTCATTCTTTCCGACAAAGGCGGGCAGAGTCCGTCGACGAACATGCAAAAAGAAAAGGCTGTTTGGATGCTGCTGAAGCAATCGTTTATTCCGCGTTCCGTAGACAAACAAGTAGCGCCACCAAGCCGGTCTTCCGCCGTTCAACTCGTCGCAAGCGGAAGTCACTCGATTTCAACGCAACGGCAGCGATTCTTCACGCAATGTCCATGTTTTCCCATCGTACTGCAGAAGGCTTCGCACAGCGCATCGCGGCAGTTGAAAGCGGCTTCTTTGAACAGACAGCTGCACTGGCCTTTCACGCAGTGGCCAACAGTCCCGACTGCCGCGCATTCAAGACGACAAGCCTTCGGATCACACTCGCCGTTCACTGTGCTCCAAAAGAAGAAGACGAAGATGAGGAAGACGCAGACGAACATTTTAGCCGGCAGAAGACGGAGGTAAACGTTCGAAAATGTGTCGGCCTCTGCTTTTATTTCTGCCGCGTGAATTGCGGTCGTCGCATTAATTCGATGGATTTCTGTGCCTCTTTGTGTGGATTAGAGTTAAGAGCGCTTTAGAGTGGGTAGTTTGAATTCGCATTTCGAAGACGCACATTTTCTGTTTTCGACCGCCAATTTCTCAAACATGCCAGACCGACGACCACATTTTATTTCATTTCCGGGAGTCAGCACAAAAAAGAGCGGTCTTGAACACGCGCTGCTTCGTTTTCAACCTCAACATCCGGATGAACGCCGGACGGCTGCTCAAACATTCGATGGTCGGCGGCCTGCAAGAGCGGCGGCGGCCGAACGGAATCCCACAATTTCCATCGGACAGGTCACGGTCCAAACCGCAGTGGTCGGGAATCCGCAACTTCCGCCGCGTTGTGTTCGGCTCGAGCGTATAAAAACCGATAAAAGCAAGAGTTTTGCAGCAGTCAACCAGTTGTTTGAGTGTTGAAATGCGTCTCACTCTTCTGTTCGTCCTGCTCGCAGTGGTCGTCGGAGCCGGTGAGTGCACTCGTTGTATTCATTCGCCTTCTTTTGTCGTTAGCTGTGACCGGCCGGAATGGAAACTACGGAGGCGGAAGGGATTATGGAGGCGGGAACGGCCAGTCGGGCGGCGGCGGCAACTGGCCAGCTGGCGGCGGCTCGAACGGCGGCTGGGACGCGAGCGACGAGCGCGGGATGAACGGCGGAGGCGGGCGCAACGGAGGACGAAATGGAGGGCGGAACGGCAGTGGCCGGGGACGCCGCCCGTACGCGCGCGGCACTCACGAGGACGCCCACTACACGTGGCGTGACGGGCGTCTCGACGGGAGTCGCCGCGGCCGCGATGCGATCGGCCGGCCGGGCGAGAGCGTCCGCGGAGAAGACGCCCGCGGCGACGATTTCTGCTTTGGCTGTTGAGTGCCAATTCGCTTGACTCGTCACTTTGAGAATAAACTTTCGCACATGCAATTGCTCGACGCAAGTGTCCAACGGAGAAACAAGCAGATCGACGCTTTTTATCGGTTCGAAAACCGACAACGTTCATCTGAACAATGCTGGCGGTAACTGGTCTGTCTGGAGTTCTCGGAAGGTAAATGGCTTGATTCCCATTGGTGGACACTTTCGGACAGAAGCGGGCCAACGGAAGAAAACGGCAAAGTCGCTGAAGAATCGGAAGCACGAGAACTTCGTGAGTGTGCTTTCGGTAAGGGCCGATCAACCTGCAAGCAATAAAGTGAGGGGATGGCTACGAGCGCTGCAACGACGCACACAATGGTGGCCACTCCATTCAGCGGCCCGTAGCTGTCGAGGAGAACCCACGACGTTTGGACGAACCACGCGTTCGAGGTCTTGCCGGCCACGAGCAGAAGGCCCCACGAAGTGATGGGCGCAAGGATGAGGACGAACGGAAGTGCGAGCTGGACGGAAAGAAGGATGATGAATTGCAGGTGCAGGCGTTTGGTCGCCGGCGAAAAGACGCCCGCCCATCGCTTCAAGGTGCGCAGGATCGCGTAGACGACCACGGCGGCCACCGTCGGGACTCGACCGTCGACTCGAAGATCCAGTACAAACGACCGTGTCCGCTCAGCACATTGCTCGTCACATTCGACTCACTAGCAAAAAGAGTCTGCATTTCAAGCGAAGGTCCAAAAGGAAAACTGCCTTTGCCCTGCAGTTTAGCTGTTTTATTCTGTGCGTTGTGAGCGGGCAGCGTTCGCATATACTTTGTTCCGCCCACCTTTCTCAAACTCGGCGTAAACGGCAGGAAGCTGCGGATTGCGTTTTGTTGCGAAGTGAACTCATCAGTGCCGATGTTGAGAAGCAGCCGCAATCGACCTTTGACGACGATCGAGATCACGCGATCTCGCACTTTCTTCCACAAGCCATTGCATCAACGTGTAAACGAACTGCGTTTAATCAGGAAACTTTAATGGTGGAGGCAACCCAATCGCAAGGGAATTGTTGGAGTAGTCGAATGCGAGGCAGAGCGAGTAAATAGTCCACGCGCCAAACAAGAAGGTCGGAGTGTCCGTGTACTCACGCCGCTTCTCGTGGCCTCCGAATGGTTTGATGAACGCCCCGCACACGACCGCCTCGTCTCCCACGTAGATCACGTCGAGGACGAACTCCCGTCCGTCGAGCACCACCCGCAGCTCCACCGTTTGATTGCAGAAGCATCCGTAATCCCTTTCCTGAACATCGAGGACTCATGAAGAAGAAGAAAAAAAGAAACGAACGTCGTCGGGGTCGAAAATGATTCCAGCAGAAACCAAAGAGCTCACGACTTCTTTTGGGACGAAGATCTCGGTTTCCTCCAGCAGGATTTAAATCTGAAAATCGCTTTAATTTTCGTTTGGTTCAATGAGCAAGAGTACCAGCGGTTGCTCGAACATGAAACCAAAAATCTCAATCTTCTCTGCTCGCACAATCCACGTGTTCTCTTGGAGGGACGAAAAATGAGTCCAGTCGGAGCAGTCGGTCGAAAGACCGCCCAACATGAGCAGCGCGTCCTCCCCTTCAGCCCAAAACGAGACGATCGGAGCGGCGATCGCCTGCTGCTCGAACGATTGGACGACGAAATTCTCGCGGCCGGGCGCCAATCCGATGAAGCCGGCCGGCTCGGGCGCATTTCTGCAATCCCTCCAGTTGGTTTGGTTTGCTGCTCTCCGCTCACATCACGTTCGCCTGCCAGCCGTCAACGAACCACACGGAGCTTCCATTGAGCTCGATTGTTCGATTGAAATCTGAACAAAAAGAAGGGTCACAAATGTTTTGCTCCACTCACTCGACGCCCCAACAAGATCTCGAATCCAGAAGCCGCGCATCTCGAAGAGGTCGCCCCCGCCGCCTTTCCACTTGCGGCGGGAGCCCTCGATCGTGCGGGAAGCGGCCGGCGTGTAGAAGGGGATTTCCTCTTCGTACTGCTGAACGAACGAGCAGGTCTGCGCGAAGTAGTTCGCTGCTTCCCCGAATTGGCAGTCCGACGGGCAGTAGGCCGCGTCAAAGCCCTCCACCGAGCAGAAGCGGGGGCAGCCGGGATTTGGCTGCCCGCAACGGGAGTCCACGAGGAACGTGGCCGAGTGAACGGTCGAGAACCAAACGGGCAGGAGTTGTGGCGGGTCTCCAACGGCCAAGAAGAAATCTGAACGAAACACGGGTGTGCGGGCCAAAAGGTCAAGAACCAGGTACCAAACAGATCGTAAACGGCGACTTTCGTCGAATTCGGTGCTTGCGTAAAGCCAGTTGGTAGAAAGGAAAAAAGCAAAAATAAAGTAGACATTCACGAACGAAATTAAGAATCTCGCTCGTTTCAACCACTTGCTTTTAATTTCGTTCGCGGCCGTTGATAAAATTCGTCGTCCGTTCTGCTCAAAGCCGATTAGGAGCAGGCGGCCGATCGCGAGCAGCGGTTTCGGCGATTATCCGCCCGCCAGACGACACACACGTCTTATAGCTGTTTGAACGCGTAAACAACGTTTGTTGAGCGGAGAAGCGTTTCGTGCGTCATCACTGGGGCTCTTCTGCATCTTCGTCCCGAACAGCAGTAAGACACGACTAAAGAGCTTCACCGCTCCTAACGTCCGCTCAATTTAGAACCAACGGCACTTGTGTATCGAAAGGAAAAGTTTATGGCTCGTCGGCAGAAGCAAGGGACAGACAAGAAGGCGATTGGGCGGCTAGCGGGCGGACTTCTTGCGGCGTTTCTCCTTTTGCTCCTGCTTCTTCTGGGCGGCGGCGGTGGCGGGATCGAGGACGGCGGCCGTCGGTGGCTTCTGGTTGGCGGCGTTGCGCATCGCCATGATCCTGCAAGCGAGAGCAGTAAAGGGGAGGAAGAGAAAGGGAAGAACCCACTCGATCATGTCGTGCTCCATTCCACCGCCGAACTGCCCGAAGGCGAACTCCTGAACGGCGGCCTTCGGGGCGGCGGCGGCCGCACGACGCGCGTCCTGTTCCTCCGCCACGGTGGGGTCCTTGGCCGTGATGCTGTCCTCGCTCGTGGTCGGCTTTTCGGCGGTCTGAGCGGCTTCCGAAGGCGTCGGGTCGCGCGCAGTCGCCGCCTCGTCCGTGGGCGTCGGCTTGCCGTCCGCCGGTTGGGTTTGCTGCAAGCGGTGAGGTAAAGGGAGGAAAGGAAGGGGAGAACTCACTTTCTGGTCGCTCATCATCGAATAGGACTGCCGCTCGACTGGAAGAGGGCGGAATGGAGGACGTCCCGCTCGCAAACTGACGGCCGAAAGCGAAGTCGGCGCGAACCGAATCGATTTGCATGAGCGAGGCAGATTCGTTGCGCTGCGTGTTGTCCAACGACCGTTGGTTATGCAGAAGTGAAAGGAGAGTGAATTCAGCGAACGATGTTTATTGCGATCGATCGAATGAAATAAATCTTGCCGCTCGTATAAAGCGCACAATACAACATAAATAAATAGAGAAGAAAGCAGCGGTCCAGTTATGCGGACAAGAAAAAAGACGGGCGACAAACGATATTCAAGCTGACAGGTCTGCTACCATCGCGAAAGAGGAAACGCTTTGTGTGCCCGATGACGGGCAGTCGGTTTCGCTCGTAGCGTGAGAAAGACTGCGTATTTATTTTTTGGAGCACACGTTAGCTCTCTTTAAATTTTAACAGGGAAAGAGAAGAGAAACGCAGAAAGAAATAGGAAGGAAGAAACGATCGGGTATCGGGGGCTGGGAAGCCGTCGAACGAACGGGATATTTTCGCCGTCGAGGCGCGGTATTTCATTTCAACTGGGGATCTTTCGGATGGTCGAAGCGGGAGGAATCATGTAGGAGGGAACAGGAGGGATTTAGTCGAGCAGGATGACGTCCTCGTCGTCTGCAAACGTCTGGTTAGCCGAAGAGCGAACTGGCGGAACTGACCGATTATTTTGGGCAGGCCGTCGTCGAGCTCATCACTCCCCTCGGGGAGTACTTCCAACAGCAAGACGCTGACGTCTCGCAGCGTGTCGAGGAATTTGCTGGTGATCGGCTCTTTCTCGAGCGAGTCGACGAGACGCCAGGGGTTGCGGCGGTCATGCAGCCGGCGCCACACGACGTAATGCTTCTCCTTCTTCTTGTACTGGACCGCCGCCGTCAGTTGCATCCGACGGCGTGAAAGTGGAGACGAGATGAGACAAAAGAAGTGAAAAAGAAAACTTACCGAACATCGTGACGACGTCGCCTCGAAGCTGCACGTCGCAACGGTCCCGGTTGTGGAGCAACACGATGAGGTACTTGAAGGCCGTGTTGTTCGTAGTGAGCTGGATGCCCGAGGTGATGACGTCATTGCACGCGCCGCACATGACGGGCTTGTCGTGCTCCACGACGTCCTCGAGGAAGTCGTCCCGGTTGATCCTCTGGTGGAGAACGAGGCGCGAGGTGTCTCGTTGCTTGACGGCCGGCTTGCCGCAGCACTCCGTGTTCTTGCTGACGCAGAAGCGGAAGTACGCCTGCATTTCGGCCGGGATCCAGTTGGTGAGGATGTGCTCGAGGACGTCCTTCACGTCGCCGTAACCTTCGCTGAAGTCGGCGCCCAGCAGTTTGCGCAGGTCGTCCACCGAGTGCGTGCGGTGGTTGAGGACGTCGGACATGGCCCGGAGGCACCGCGGCGAGTCAACGGGAACGTGGAGGAGACCGCTCGCCACCGCCGTCATCGACTGGATCACGTGCAGGGCTGCGATGACGAAGCAGTTGGATTCGCCGTTCTCCAGCACGAGCAGTCGGCCTGGAACATTCGAGATGAAGGGTCCGTTTGCAAGGGCCTCACTTTTGTCGGGCGGCGGATGTTTGATCTCCGCGATCGGGGAGCCGCCGCCCAGCGGCTGGTTGAACGGCCGGGGCGACTCGGGCGGGTGGAGGGGCACGTGGACGGCCTGAAGAAACGAAGAATCAACGAAACGCCTGCGGGAGTGTATCTCGTCGTGGGCGTTGTTGTTGACTTTCTCCTTAAGTTCCTCCTCCACCTCCTCCTCGTCCGTCGTCTCAGTCGGCGTGGGGGAAACGGCGGGGCACTCGTCCTCCATCTCGCACGGCGGCCCGTCCAGAGCGGTTTCGAGGAGCGACTGGATGGCCGACTGAACGGAGAGCGGGGCGTCAACGGACAAGTCCGCCAATTGGGTAATCTAAAAGGATTGAGGTGAGGCAAACGAGAACAAAGGATTACCTGGTCGACGACGGCAGTTTTCCACTCCACCGTCTGCCGAATGGTCTGATGAGCCCGCTTGAGTTGCGCTTTCTGCGCTCTGAGTTTGAGCTCGAAGTTTTGCTGTCGTTTGACCGTGCGCTCCATCATCCACGAGTTGGAGACCGCTGAGCTGATTGACTGCTTGAAGGCAGAAAAATTGCTCAATTCTTGCGGATTTACTCCGAATTCGGTTGAATATTCGTGATTGACGTCGAGCTGCAACGAGACGAGTAGTGCGGAAGCGACGTAGCGGTCGGTAGAGACGAGCGGTGAAATAAACGGGCGTCGAACGGACGACCGAAGGGAGTAAGCGGCAGACGGGCGAATGAAAGAGGGACGGACGAGCGAATGTCGGGCGACGGACACGAGTGGGCGGCGAACGAAGGCAAGCGCCCGGCGATGTTGTGCGCCCTTCCGCTTGCGACGCCACGCACCACCCCCGCAAGTCAAGCGCCTTTCGCTTCGTAAGCAATCCAGCACTCGTCGCGTTGAGCGTCAAAGGAAGACGGAGAGTTGATGGATTGGCGCATTTCGTCGACACCAAACGAGTTCGCTCCCAAGAACCAAAACCCGCAAGAAGAATTGACGACGGCGAGAAAATGATTGATTTTTGATGGACCGCCCGCGTTTTCGACCAAGCGAACGATTTGCTGAGCAAAGAAATCGAATTCTTTCGATGCTCGCCGGTTGGAACAAACACTATTTTGTTTAGCTTTTTCCAGTGGAAAAGCAGAACGTGTAAACGCGCGCAAATCCCCCGACTCAAATTTACCCTTTGCTCTGTTGCGCGCACCAAATAGACGATTGGCGGCGGAAGCCTGCAACATTGATTTTGCGCTCGCTATTCGGGAGCGGTGAATGAAAAGACAGACGGAAAGCGGGCTTTGTGACCCGTCGCCGCAACGAGGCAAACGCACCGCGAGAACAGCGGCGGGCGGAGACCCCCCGAACAGCAGACAGGCAGTGCGTGACGCACATACGGACCGGCGGCGGAATGCAATATCGAGTGGGATGCTCTTTTGTCGAACGAGACGGGTTGTCGCGATCGCGGTGTTTTCGGGTCGACTCCCGCTTTCTTTACGCTGTGGAGAGGCCGGTCAGAAACCGTTTGATAACCGGTAATCTTTTACCCTCCGAATAGTCGAGCAGTTTTATCGGAAGCGAACGGCTGTCATTAATTCATCGGTTGGTTCATCGATTGGAATCGTCTGTCCGCGAAGAGAACCAACCGGTTTCTCAAAGGAGCCCGCAAAACGACGGGCGCAACGAATTGATGTCCGCGGGCGACGGGAGGAAGAAAAGAGAGATGGACGGCTACTGTTTTGGGCGGGGTGGAAGCGCTAGGGCGTAATAAGAGCGTTATGTGCACGACCGACCGCCCGGGCTTTCAGCAAAACAATGGGGAAGGCGGTCGGGTGGATTTGTCTTGCTCGCCGTCCGCGTCACTGATCACCATCTCTCGCAGGTTCATTTGCTCATAAATTCCTGTTTTTATGTGTCAGTCGTAAAGTCGGAGAAATATAGAGCGCTGCTCGTCACTTTTCATATTTTCCGTCGTAAAACCGTGAGTAAACCGAAGTTTTTATTTAGACGATGAGGAGAGGCGGAGGAGGTGTCGGAGAGGTGCCTTCGTGAACTTTTAAGGTATTTCTTTTGACTCATCATTGACCTCTGACCGTGTGAATAAATAGCCGAATTTCGTATCGTCGTTTCGATTTCAAACGACACCAGAAGCGGTTATTTTATTGCGCTATAAGTAAGCTAACACTTTTGACGGCATTTCTTTCGGGACAACGGGAGAGCAGCGGCACGTTGTCTTTCAAGAGCAAAACGAGAATCTTAAGCTCCGCATGGACGTCTCCACGGTCTCCGACGGTCGTCTCTTTGGCGTTCACTGCAAGCGATCAGTGAAAGAGATAGGAGTGAAGGAAAACAGACCGCTGATGCAGACTCGCCGCACGCCCGGGCCGAGAACCTGCTCGATCTTCGCCCAAATTCCGTCCTGAATGGCGTCTTTGCAGTGGACGACGATCGTTGCGCCGTCCGTGCGGAGGAAGAGCGGAAATCTGTTGGCAAACTTCTCGCAACACGCTGAAAATCAAAGGAGTAAAAGGACTTCGAGGAAAAAAGGATTCACTTCCATCCTCGATTGCATGCCACAACTCCCTGTCTCTCTTGATTTCCTGGATCCTGTGCCTGGAGTAGTGGAGTCCGCCGCGGACACCGATTTCCGAAGGGGCCATAAGAAGATGGAACAACGAACCAGCAGCAAGCAGTGGGCAAAAGAAGACGACGAGCAGCAAGTGGACGACCGTCTTCATCGCTCTCGATGATTGCCCAAGGTGAGTGCGGAGTGCCGGCCGGGAGTTCGGACCGCACCGCGAGATGGCGCGAAGGCGGCCGTTGATCAAAAGCACACATTCCTGTTTGTTCGGCAAACATCGAAAGGAGGACGAACGAGAGCGGGGCAGCCGGGCGGGTGTCCCCGTCGACGTTCGCCCACTCGCCCGCCGGTCAAAACAATCTTCGCTCGGACCACCGAGTGATACGCGCGTTCGATTTGCCCTCCAAACTCCCGAACGAACGGGCATGTTTCGGCGGGCGAAGCAAACAAATGGGCGGCGAAGGTCATTCGTTTTTCAGAAGTTGCGAAGACAACAAGCGTACGTAAAGCAATTGCCCTTCGTTTTCTTGGGTGAAAAGTGGTGTATTCGTCAGAATTCTAGTCCTTTCATTCCAACAGGCAGCCGGCTTGTCGATGGCGGAAGATCACCGCCCGGCACCGCTCCAGCTCCCACTCGATTGCGCGCAATCGGCGGGCGGCCGCCTCCCGCTCGTCCGCCAGCCGCCGCTCCAACTCGGCGATTCGCTGGAGGCGACGGCGACGGCACTTCGCCTGGGCGATTCGATTGCGCTCTCGCTTTCGTTCCAACCGCTCACGCTCGAGATCAAATGGGAAGAACGAGCTGAAAAATGGAAGTGTGCAAGAGGAAAAGAGCGGAAGCCTGACTTCTGCTCGAACGGAAGGTTCCACACTTCCGCGTGCTGGGGCTCTGCTTTGACCGTCTAGCCGCTTGTTTGGGCCGTTTGCTGATCGGAGAGCGGCGGTTGAAAGAAGCCATCACTCCTGCAAACAAACAGCAATGAGTGAAATAAAGACGTGAACGAACGGTCGCCAATTCGAAGCAGAAGTGGATGGCTGGGCATGCGGCCACAAACTGCCCACCTTCAAAGGAGTTTGGTCGGGAAATTGGTTCATTCGAAGGAAGAATCGTGAGAATTGTGGGAATTCTTTCTACTTTTGTCTTTTTAAACTGCGAACTCGTGCGAACCGTGACGCAACCAGCGGGGCCATCAATTCGCGGCTTAGAAGGAACGACCTGATAAGCGGCCGTTGATCAAAAAAGAAGACGAATAATAACTTCGCCGAACGTCATCCACCCGCCGGAAAGGAGTGACGTCCGGCTTCCGCTTTCGCCGAATCCTGACATCAGAACGAAGTGATGCCATCGAGCGGAGGAGGCTTTCGAGTGAGCTTATCGTTCACGCGAACAACTGCAATCCGTAGAGCCTAGCAGCATTCAATCCATCTGCTTTATTCTTCACGCGGAAAACAGCGGAGTTCGAGAGACGATCGCGGAGTAAAAGTCGGTGATCAGTCGGCCCTGGAGTTCGGGATAGTTAAAGAGCAGGACGCGGCTCATGTGACTGGTCTCCATGGCCGTCCCTTGCTGCAATCAAACGAACAGATCAGCGAACAATTAGGTGCAATGAACACCTCGAGGACGGGCAGCAAGGCGAGCAGTCGGGTCATCCGATCGAGAGCTGCCTTCCGGTCCAACTTGGAGCAGAGGAAGCGAATGAAGAGCGATTCGTAGTAGTCCTGAGCACTCCGCACGATCTCCACTCCGCCCGCCGTCAATCCTTTCACTGCAACAAAAGAAGAAGATGAGTGGAAGGCAAGCGGGCATACCAGGCACAAAGAAGGAGAGCATTCGGAGGAAGAGAAATTCCTCGTCGCTCAGATCCGCCGCCTTGAATTCCTCAACTACCAATTGGTAGTAAATATCCGCTAGTTGCAGATAAGAAGCAATTGATCTAAAAGTGCAGAATAAGTAGAAGAGGTCGATCGCCCATTCCGCTCACCCTTCTGCGTTGAAGTGGGCGAGTTCCTCGGGTTCCAGCGGCAAGTACGCCCCACCTCCCGCCAACAGACATCTCTTGTTCGTGTTCTGCAGCATTCGGTTGAGCACAAGGAGTCCGCCAGTTTGGAGCCCCCGGCCCACCATCATCCGCATTTGGTCCTTCGGTTCGAGCAGTCGGAGTTGTGGAATATAGGACATGGAATCGACGCAGTAGAGCACACTCCTGCACCAAGTGGGTTGAAACTGCTCCAACGTAATGAAACTATGCGGCTGCCACAAGATCTAGAGTCAACGAAAAATGAACGAATAAAATGAGTGCACTTACTTTCGTTCGGTTCGAGAGGCGCCGAGGGGCCGACAGGAAGGCTTCCTCGAGGCTCAAATTTACGTCGAAACGATAGAAGGGGGCGGAGGCCGTGTGTGGACAGCCGGTATCTGCGAAGTCGTCGATGAATCGGTCGGCCTCGCGGAAGAACCGAAGGACGGCGGCAAAATCCGCCCGCTCCGGCAGCTTGACGGCCGACCGGAAGCCGAGGGGTCCCTCGAAGTCGACCGGCTGCAGCGAGCAGATGAAAGAACATGTGTGGTGAACTCACGACTTCCAACTGCAACGAAAGGTCGTTTGTGGATTCCACAGGCACCCGCTCTTTCTCGTTTTTCTTCTTCGCCAGCGTCTTCCATCGCGGACGGGCGTCCTTGTCCCATGTTCTGTCGCTTTGCACCACTAAACACCCGAACGATAATGTGCAAGAAAGAGAGGGACGAACGTTTCGGGTCCATTCCAACCGTCAGGCATCGTCGGAAGCGGCACGCTCGGCAGGATTTCCGGCCGTCTGGCGTGACTTCGCAGCGGCCGCCGTTCGCACACGAGAAGTGGGCCTGTTGGCGGGAATTTCGTCGAAAAAACGCTTTGCACGACCTTAAACCCCGAACAAAACGAATAAATTCAAATGAACGAAAATTGCAGCTTACAAACAGGAAGCCTGACCGCCGTAATGCGAAGCAACTCGGCCATCCGCCGAGCAAACGGCACACTCAAGGCTGGAGGGCATCAGGAGCCCGAAACAACTAATTGCGAGTAGAAACGTCCGCGAATTGATTCGTGAAGGACGGAAAAAAACCGAAAACCGAAGACCGAATGGAAAGCGAGCGGAAAGAAAAACGCGTCCGATCGACCGGTTGCTCTTCGTGCGCGGAGGTCGGCGAGCGCTTGATTGCACCGCGTAGTTTGTGTTCAGCGTTCGTTTCGTTAGAAGAGCACACGGGTGATCGGTACGTGGGCAGGGGCCTCCGCTCACAGCTTTTTCTTTGCTTTTGATCGCTGAAACCCTCCTTTACGTGAGCGCAACGACAATGTTTCGAACGCACATCCTTTTGCTTTCAACCGCCGCAACGACACACTTTTATTGAAAAGCATTCGCATCACAACGATCAGTAGTTCAAACGAGCGGCAAAACCGACTGTCTGCTGTGCGTAGTTCAACAGAACGCAAGAGTGCTTGAAGAAGGTGGTCGGCAGTTCGAACTGATTTGCGTCGGCAATGGACGCGAGAAAAATGCAGTCGTCGCTGGCCTTCTTGCGAATGTAATCCTCCGGCTTGAGGGTGATCGTTTGGTCGCCGATCGTGAACGAGATCTCCAGCTGCACGTCGCAATCGACCCGATCGAAGCCGTGGTCGTAGTACACGCCGGCTGCCGCGGCGAACGCCCGGAAGATGGATTCGGGCATGCCGAGGCCCTCGTCGCTGTACGAAAGGACGGCCGTGCCGGGCGAGTCGAACGTGTACGAGGAGAAAGAGACTCTAAACACAAAAGAAAGTACCTTTACTTTATTCTACCCTCACTCGTCGATGCCGAACGCCCAGGAGTTGTTCCACTCCTCCCACGCGAACAAAGCGGTCGGAACTTCCGCCCAGTCGGTCGCACAACGATCCGGAGCTCGATCGCCGAGGATCAAGACGCCGCTCCCGATCGGCTCGTCCAAGTACAACACCATCCTTCAAACAAACGAATGGAAGGGATGGCAAAAAACGCACTCGTCGTAGGTGATCACTAGCGCTTGCTCGTCCAACTCCTCCACCACCGCCTCAATGAACGTCTTGGCCCCGCCGGCAACGGAAAATCCGACGCCCAGCCAGCCCGTAAAATCCATGAACCACTGGTCGTCCGTCACCACGCCGAACGGCTTCCGTTCGACCGCCCGGCTGTCGTCTCCGATCTGAAAGGCAAATGGAATGCTTTTTGAGAAGTTTGGAGAATTCTTGCCCGAAAGGAGTCCGTTGCGGTCACTCCGCAAACGACGTTGCCCTCAATGAACGGATCGATGAGGTCGCCTGTTTCGAGAAACGTAGTGGAAGTGCTAAACGAAAGAAGGAATGCAGCACAGGATTGCTGGGCTCACTTTGGATTGAACGTGCCCGCAGCGTCCGGCACTCCAACCCACAAGTCGGGAATCTTCTCTTCCGTTGCGATCAGAAGGGACATGGCTTGAGGCGGGGTGCCGATGGACACGTCCACGGAAATGTAGTTTGCCTCCTCCAGTTGGAAGGTCCATCGAATTGACTTCGAGTGGACGGCGAGTGGAGAGAGGGCGACGAGCAGCCAAACGAGGTACATTTTTGGGACGAAATGAAACAAAAGTCACCTTTGGTCTTGCGAGAGGGAAGTTATGGCTTCTTTCCGACTAGACTTATTGTGGAACGCAAAAACTAAACGGCTTTCGAACACAAGTGAACGCGTGGAAGCAATCGGGCGATAAGAAGCGCCGTCTCGTTCCATTTTTGTGGCGAAGTGGTCGGCAGGGAGCGTTTTCGAGCACGCCAAAGAAACTCCAGTTTTACTTCGGAAATCAGAGTTTCAAAGTTTTAGTCATCGTTTCAGGGAACAAAAGAAACAAAGGGAAACGCTGCTCCGGGCAGTCTGTTCTGCAGAAATGGGCGTTTCTACATCGTTCTCCCGCCGCCGGTCTGTCGCTCGTGGCGGAAGCGGCGGACGGCCAACTGACAACTGCCGCTTCACCCACGGAACGCTGTTGCTTCATTTCGAATCATGCGTTCTGGTCAGTTCTGTCGTGTACGCAAGCCGTGCAACCCCGCTTCACGCAAAACATCGGTGACAACTAAGGCTAAATTGACCGCCTACAGTCAGACCTTTGAACACTCGCACCTTGGCAGAATCTCGTCATTTCCGACTCGTTCGGGGCGTTTGCCGGAGTTTGTTTCCTTTTAGTCAAAGAATCACTGCTTGTTCGAAAAGACGTCACGTAATGCTTCTAACCGGAGACTTTCAGAAATCAGTGACGTCCTTATGCGAGTTCTTCGGCGCACTTGATAAAAACACTTGCGTAGTTCCAGCTTTAAGACAGCGGATTAGAAGCGACGGCGAGTAGAACGGATCGTCGGTTATCTGGCGAACGCTTACAAATTTTCGTTAAATTTAAACGAAACGAAGAGTTTCGATTGTCCGCAACAATGCTTCGAATAGTTTTCTTGCTCGTCTTCTTCTTGCTCTCCGGAGCCAACGGCCAATGCGTTCCGAACGTGTTCGTCCTGCCGCTCTTCCACGACCACGACGCCTGCAACACGACCGCCTACAAACAGAAATGTGATCAATTGTTCGTGGACTTTGTGGCCGGATGTGCGGACAGCGCTCTCAAGTGATCTAACCGGGGCTGAATGGAGTGAATGCGCGGAATTGCAGGCCGCAAGAGATCTCCATCTTGTTCTCGCCGTTCGACGTGCCAACCGAGTGCAAAACGAGCGCGACCGAGTGCGAGGGAATGGCGGAGAAGACGGGGGATCTCGCCATTCCTCCGTAAGCTCCCTCTTTCGATTGCTGTCAATCTTCTCTGCAGCCACTCTTCAACGGACCTCCTGAAGAGCTTCGCCCACTTCCAACTGCCCACCACTCGTTTATGTTTGGACAACTCGGTGGCCGTCATCCTCACCGACATCCCCTGCTCGTCTTACGAGGACTACCCGAACGTGAACAGGCTGCTCGGAAACGATCACCTGCTCGAAACCATCACAACGTTCAACACGCAGTTCCAATTCCGCACGGTCATCGCGTACTTGAGCGTAAGAAGCCGGAAAGATCGTAATGGTGATCGTTTCTCTCGCTGTCAGCCGAACACCTCCGACCCAAAGACCGAAGCCTGCACGAACCTCAGGCAGCACAAATTCAGTCCAGGCGCCGACTTCATTGAATTTCAGTTCCTAAACTACGAGCAGCTGGACGGGTTTGTTGTGAAGAGGAGCTCTCAATTGACCAGTTGTTGCAGAAAGATTTGCAACAAGCCATTCCTGCAGCCCATCAACATCACACGCATGCCTCCTCCCGCGCACAAGCAGTGTAAGTGGAAAGCGAAAAGGCCAGATCACATTCGATTCAGGGGAAGTGGTCCTGCTGATCGCCGTGCTCGTCCTCGCCTGCGGGCTCTCCGTTTGCTGTGGAGCAGGCCTCATCTACAGCTTCTACAAAGAATGTGAGTGCATAGAGGAAGAAGAGACTACTCATGGGCATGTTTCAGGCAAGAAACGACGGAACTTCTCGTGACTCTTCCGTCCACACTGTACAGCAATCAATCGCAATTTGCTCATTTGTCTTTTAGAACACGTCCATGTGTATTTTAACAAACGAATGAATGCTCACTAGAGCAAACGATGGGCGATTACCACGCGAAAAGTCGAGCATTCCAACAGCAAGCAGTGGCGTTGGGAGACGTTGATCGGCAGCGTGAAGTCGTTCTTCGCTCTTGAACACACCTTTGAGTAATCTCACCACTGAAGATCCATTTCGATTGGTCGACAACAACGAAGCACTTGAGCTTTTCTCAATTGTTATTTGTTTGATCAAAAACAGATGGCTGACGAAGACCGTTCGTCCCTTTGTGTGTACTTTTAATTGCCGGACGGTCACGATGGTCCAGCAGCTGCTCAAACGCGCTCAAACGCGGAACTCCCGGTCGTTTGTTTGTTTTGAATCCAATTGAACTCTTGCCGTTCGACCAGAAGTCGCCCTTTCCTTTGTTTGGCTTAATCCTCCCAACTGGGAGTGAACTTCGAATCGAAGCGGAACGGCGAACGCGTGGATCCCCGGCGGGTGTTTGCGTTTCGAGCAGGCGGTCGAAAGTTCCGCCCGCCGTCCGCCGGATTCGAAGTCCAAGCGGCCGAACTCGCGAGCAATCCACCCGGAACTCCGCCCTCTTCTTTCGAATAAAAGCCGGGCGGGGGAGCGGAGAGATCATCAGCCAACAGCCATCAGCCAACAACGAACACAATGGTCCACTTCCTCCTCGTCCTTCCGCTCTTCTTCGCCGCCGTAGCCGGTCAGTCGGGCACCGGCCAGACGACTCGCTACTGGGACTGCTGCAAGCCGTCCTGCGGGTGAGTGAAAGCGGCATCTCATCCAATCGCCTTCGTTCAGATGGCCGGGCAAGGCCTCGCTCAAGCAGGGCCCCGTCCGCTCGTGCTCCGTCTCCAACCAACCGTTGAACGATCAGGGCAACACGCAGTCGGGCTGCAACGGCGGCGGCGCGTACACGTGCGGCGACCAGCAGCCGTGGGCCGTGAGCGACTCGCTGGCGTACGGCTTCGCGGCGGCCAAGCTGGCGGGCGGCAGCGAGAACTCGTGGTGCTGCGCCTGCTACGAGCTCACGTTCACCTCGGGCCCCGTGCAGGGCAAGAAGATGGTCGTGCAGGTGACCAACACGGGCGGCGACCTCGGCAACAACCACTTCGACCTGATGGCGAGTGTAAATGAAAGATCGTTCGTCATTCTTTCGTTGCAGATGCCCGGCGGCGGTGTGGGGATCTTCAACGGCTGCTCGGCCCAATGGAAGGCGCCGGCGGGCGGCTGGGGCGCGCAGTACGGCGGCGTGTCGAACCGCGCGGCCTGCGACCAGCTGCCGGCCGCCATCCGCCCGGGCTGCCAGTGGCGCTTCGATTGGTTCAAGGGCGCCGACAACCCGACCGTCTCCTTCCGCAAGGTCTCCTGCCCCACCGCCCTCACCGCCAAGACGGGCTGCGTCCGCTCCGACAACTGAACGACTAAACGAACGTCTAATAATTTCCCCGTGATTGTAATTCGTAATAAACCGTCAAGCATTCAAACTATAGCAGTAGCAGCGTTTGGACGAACAGAAATAAACTTCAGAATTGAGATGCGATTTTCCTTGTTTTTCCATTCATTGAAGGCAGTTCCCGAAAGCCACGAATCACGTGTTTGTTGACGCAGAAAACTTTAGCGGAAAACGAAAAAGAGTTGGTGTTTATTCTTTTGCGCTTATCATTCCGCTTGTTTTTGCACGCTTGCCCGAACAACGGCGGCTTCCTCGCAAATGAATTTGTTCCCTCATCAAAATGCGGCTTTCAGTCTTCTTCATTTCGTTTTTTATTCCCGCTCTGACCTCCGCCGCCGTTCGATTACCGCTCTTTATACATAGATCGTCCGTTGTTTCAAGCGGTAAGTGACTCGTAAAAGATTTGCACTAATTGTTGCTGTCAGAGGTCTCAAATGCCGAACACAACTCGAAACTTGTTCCTATTTTTGCGCAAAATCGCAACAACCGGCCTAATGCCCTAAAGGTTCGCGGTAGATTCGATGGGTCGGGGCTTGCAGGTAAGTTCCTTTCATCATTGCATCTTTTCGTTGTGTTAAGCACAAGTGCAAATCGGGACTCCCGCTCAACTCTTCTTTGCGGAAGTGCGATTAGATTCGTCTGAATTGTGGATTGCGGACAAAACATGTGGTTACTGGACGGATTGCGGCGATAGATGCAAGAAAGGTAAGGCGCGAAAGAAGTCGTTAGAAAGCTTTTTGTTTGTTCAGATTGCACTCAATTCGGATGCACAGGTTGCTGCGACCTGCCCGACCGCTGCCAAGTGGACGTGCCTTTCGACAGCTCCTCTTCGTCCACCTACCGAACAAGGGGGGAAGTTTGGAAGAAGAAGGGTGGACTGTCGGGGTTCATCGGCTACGACACGATCACCGTCGATGCGAACCTTTCACTGCCCGTGGCCGCATTCGTGCAAGTGACCTCGCTGGGCGACTGGGCGACGCCTTGCGGTGGCGGCTGCCCGAACGTGAGCGGAGTGCTCGGATTGGGATTGGCGGGCACGAGTCCCACGAACACGCCCTCCATCTCCCAACAGGCCTTCGAGCAGGGGACGATCGAGCAGCCGCTTGTTGGCCTCTGGATGAACGAGACGGAGGACTCGCAAGTAGGAGACGTGGTGGGCGAGTTGACGTTCGGCGGTTGGGATCGCGAGAAGTGCGGCGAAACGGTCGTCTTCGTGCCGCTCTCCGGCCCGGACGCCGAATGGAAGTTTTGGATCGTTCGGTCCGAAATCGGGAAGTTCGACCTCGGCAACGTGTGGCGGGTGAGATCGTCCACTTCCTATATTTTCCTTATTTTCGTCCGTTTAAGGCCGTCCCAGACCCAAGCTTCAGCGGCTGGAGCGTTCCCGAATTGCTGTTTAAAACCATACTCTCAGGCACGAATGCTTACGTGAGTTGCTGAAAAGCTATTGAGATCACAGACTCGTTTGCAGTGGAATTACCTGATCGATGAGTACGCGGTGGATTGCGAGCAGGACACGTCGCTCACGTTGACCACCGACGGCGGCGATCTCGTGATTCCTCTGTCTGCTTTCTCCCGCCGCTACGACGCCCACACATGCGTTCTCGATCTCGTCTACGATGAGTTTGGAAAGGAGGGCGAGCTCGTTTTCGGTTCCCCGTTTTTCGCTTTGTTCTGTGGAGTTTTCGACTACGAGAAGCAGCTCTTCGGATACGCGGCCATCAGCTAACGATCGGCAGTCGTCTCCATTCGACAAGGGCATCCAGTGATCGTGTTTGACGCATTTTTCACGTCGTTCTCATTTTTTGCCGTACTGTAAGCCTATTCAACCTGACCACAACTTGGAGCCGATAGAAAACGAAGCAGAAGTGTAAGCGATTGTATTGTACTCGAATACAAAACTGACGAGATGGAATCCCTCCACTTCCTTGACAACCGTCTTCTAATTCATGTGCGTTAGGAATTCCATTTATACCGAGCCGTCTGCCATGCGGTGAATCATTCACTCATTGCCCAAGGACTCTTCACTTGTCATTAATCGAAATGCTGCCCGACATCATATTTGCGCAGTACATCTACCAGATTACCGCCTACACGTTGGCAATTGGCATGCAAACCCAACTGCTCTTCAAAATCTGCTGCTCGCCGCTCTAAAAACAGCTTTCGTGGAATTTGATTATGAACATCGTCTGCTGCATTGGAGTGGCGGTTGGGGGCTGTTGCATCGTCAGCTACCAGGCGACGATGGGGCAGTTGGAACGTGCGTTCACAGAAATAATCGGTTATTCTTTTCCTTTTTTGCAGAAGAAGACTACTCGCCGCCGCTGTGGCTGTGGTTGTGCGTCAATTTCTACTTTTGGGCCTCGCTGCTGTCCGTTTCGATCGGCTGCTTGCTGTTGGATCGAACGTACATGCTCGTGTGGCCGGTCACCTACTCGCACACCCGCCGCCAGTTCGTCCTCTTCTCGGTCGTTGCGATGCTCGCCGCCGGACTGGTCGTGCTGGTCGGCGTCCCCGCTCTCGAATTGCCGCTGCCCGAAACCACAAGCAAGCCACTGGAATGAACTGCTCATTCATTCGATCTGTTCAGAGTGCACAACCTTCGGCTGCATGGCGAAACACGGCGGCGGCGTGTTGGCGATCGTGCCCAAGATGGCGGCCGGCATCCTGAACGTCCTGCTCGCTTTTGTCTTCCACTACAAACTCCGCAAACACACGAGCGAGAGGACGAGACACAAGCGGGACTTCCGAAGTGTGAGTCCTTTTCTTCTGTGCTTTCGATCCGCTCGTTCAGGCCAACCTGATCGCAGTCGTGGCGTGTGCAACGGAGCTCTGCCTCAACTTCTTCCCGTCCTTCTCATGGTTCCTTCTGAACTATTTCGGCGTCTACTTGACGCAATTAGGCCCGTGGATCAGCTCGCTTTTCGGCACTGACGCTCTCGTCACGGCCGCTATCTACCAACTGATTCTGGGCCGGAAGTCAGCAAAACCGACAATGGTCGTCACGGGGACCGCAAACGCTCCTCTCACGCAACTGCCGTCTCGTTTCGTTCGTTTCCGTTGAAAGGATGAATAAAGGGCGGAGAGTCGCGTGTCATTGATCAATTCTCTTCATAAAAACGATTTAAAAAACAACGTGTTTGTACGCACAAGACAGAGAACACGAAAAGCAAGAATGACTAACGCAAACCACGAGACATTCAAAGAACTAATGATTGTAGTCAGATGCCTCCAAACTGACGATGAGCCAGTTTCTCTTTAAGATGACGTGCAGTCTGGCGAAACTCGGACTTTTACTCATTTGCAATAAAACAAGCACTTTCGACGCTAGTCGACAGCAAAAACGAAAGGAAGGTCTCGGATTGCTTTGAAATCATTTGATCCACCCCAACCGCCCGCGCCGGGAAATGCTGTGAAAACCGGCTCTCATGACAGCTGTTCTAACTTCCTCATCGACCTGTCCCGCAATCACTCGTTCTATCCACTGCGCCATGCCGGTCGATGGCTTCATTCTTTTGTGCGGCCGATGGTTTAACGCGTGGCGGCGGCAACGACAGTTAAAAGACGACTGCAAAGCCCTATTTTGTTCTTTTTCGAAATTTTCCACCCGCTTCTTACAAACGTCAATGTCTAGATCGATCAAAACAATCCATTTTGGTCACATGATTCATCTCTTCACACCTGCGTGCTCCACTCGATTTTCGGAAACTGAAAGAACGTGCGTGGAACGAATAAGTGATCACTTTCACGTTCAAAGCGACTTTCCAGTCAACTGGCGGAATTCTACGCGTCAACGCGAGATTCCACCCGCTGATAAGCGCGACCTCCGACGTTCGCTCGTAGAAATTGGGCGGACAAAAAGACGAAATTCTTTAGCGAAAGTGCAACACTTCTCGGAAGCGAGTTCCGTACGGGCCGATCGTTAGTTCTCGATCACGCCTCGCCGCTTTTACTTCCGCGCATTCCCCTTTCGTCACTACTTTAAACTGTCGCCGATGGAGGAAGACGGGCACGCGCTCGGAAACGCGGGGTATAAAAGAGCGTTACTCTTTCCACACTCCAATTGATTGTCGAAATGAACCGACTGCTCGCCAGCTTCCTCTTCTCCCTTCTGCTCGTGGTCCAACTGCTGGCCGCCCCGGCCGCCGAGTGAGTTATCCGTCTTCTTTGTTTGAATCAGTCCACCGTCCTTTAGAAGTGGACGAGTGAAACGCCAGTGGGGAATGCCGTGGGGCGGCTCGCCTTGGGGAGGAGGCGGCTTCCCCGGAGGCGGTTTTGGTGGCGGCCCGTGGGGCGGAGGCTTTCGCCAGCCGCCGGCTCGAGTGATCATCGAGGTTGTTTACAGCAAGTGGAGTGAGTAATCGTCGTCTTGTTGCAGAAGAAGGTGATCATTAACCGACCGCAACCGTGGGGCTGGGGGCGCAAGTGAACGTCGATGGATCGCGCCTTTCCTGACGATGAGCAACAGTCGATACTCTTCTGCTCTTATTCGCTTCTTTTCTCTCACTGTACTTTCCTGCCTGCGTAAATAAACGAGATCTTGATTGAAGTAACGCGCGGCGAGCGCTTCTCTTCGCTTCTAGCGAGAATGATTGCTAGTTTAAACGAAGTAAAAAAGAATTCGTTCGTTGGCTTCGAGTACACGTACGAAGTTAAAAGGACAACATGCGGACGTCACATTCATCGATCGGGGCTTGTCTTGAAAGGAACACAAAAGTCTCTGCCCAATTTCGAACGAACGGATCATCACGAGCGGTTATCAGTCCGTTCCCCGAATCAGTTTTAATCCGCCGGGCACACGCCAATGAAATAGTCATCAATTTCAATTCTTTTCGTTCAATCCAAGGAAATGTACCCGATTTTCTTCGTAGTTCTTTATTTCTTTGATTTCCTTCCTTTGCTCTCGGCTCAACGACAAGTGTACAACATCACGATCGCTTTCGGCCGTACGTACAAGTTTGGGGCTTTCGATTGTTCTTTGGAATTGCAGTGGTCGGTCTTCACGCCGGAGAGCCCGCCCAATCGCTTCCGGCCGCCTTCTCCACGCAGTTCTCGACGGTCATCCTCGTGAACTCGAACTGCGGGTTGCCGCGTTCCGACTGTCCGCCCATGTGCCAAACGGAGGCCTTCAGTGCGGCCTTCTGCTCGTTCGACTGCCAGTTCACCGCAGCCGCCCGCTCGTGGAACCAATGGTGTTTGAGAGCGGAGGCCTACGAACGGCAGTACTCGCCGTCAATCGATTCCTTCTACTCGACCGCCAATTCGTCGACCGTCGTGGAGAGCAGCGACGAGTGGAGGGGTCGATTTGCGGGGTCTGCCCCAATGGACGGGCAGTGGATCGCCGACCGCCTCGTGCTCCTGCGGGACGTCTTTGCGCAAGACGAGGCCTACGGAATGCGAATCGAAGCGGTGGATCTCGTGCTCGGCTGGCAGATGGACGAGCGGTGGGGGCAGGCATCTATGAACGAAACCTCTTTTCGCCTGCAGGCTGATCTTCCTCGGCAACGCCGTCGTCGGATTGGCGCCCGGGAAGGGAAACTTCGTCGTGCAGGCCTTCGATCTCGGCCTGATCCCCGCGCCGATCGTTTCGATCGTCCAGTACGACAAAAATTTCGGCTTGTTGACCGTTGGAGCGCTGTCGAACAAACCCTGCGGTCCGTGGGTCGAGCGGCCGGCCGAACAGAACGCGTGGGCGCGGCGCATGGACGCGGTCGAGATCACTTCGTGGGGGCCGCTGGACGAGTCGCTGGAGTTCCGCTTCGAAAATCCACTGGTTGGCCGCGTCTTTCCTCTTTTTAATGGATATTCTTCAGGTGCAACTAACGCTCGAAGACTCAACCATCTTCTACGTACCCGACGAAGTCTTCGATCGTTGGGCGGCCTTTGGGATGGTCTCGTACAACGAAAAAGGAAGCAGCTACCGGATGAACTGCTCGGCGGAAGTGAACATGGCCTTCACGCTCGGACACTCCACGTACCACTTTCCCGGCGACCTCATGATGACCCCGACTGCCGGCGACTCGTGCGTGCTGTGGCTGGCGCCTGTTCGCGACTACCGGCCCACGGAGTACACGGACACTCCCCCATTCATTTGGAACCACCCATTTTTTGAGACGCACTGTGTTTCTTTCGACTACGCGAACAAAACGATCGGACTGGCTCGTAAAGTGGATGAACGCGATCCACTCGCCGCTCTTGTTGAACGCGAATAAACCGGGAACATTCACAATAACGCTTCGAAGACGAATCTTTCGCGCCAGAAACGAGCAACGCACCTTTTTTGATCGCTTGTAAAGCAAAAGCCACGGGAAGACAAACGCTTTTCAATAAAGCGAGTGCTGGGCGCCTGCAAGCGCTTTTTTGAAGAGTGAGCAAACAACGCTTTCTCCGACTCGCTTTCACGTTGCTTTGCTTTCCGGCTTTTCCGCGGGCTTGTTCGGGGTTTTTCGTCGCCTTTTCCGCCACGCACTGGCCGACGACCGCTTTTGTTGTTTTGTTCACGCGCTGGGTCGTTTGCGTCTGCTGTCTTATTTTGCGGTTAATTACGGTGTCTTGTTATGTCTTGCAATACTTCGCTCTTCAGCCTTGCGCGGAATGAACGGTAATCGCGGTCCAATGCTCCGTCCGAGCGTCATCTCGCATTTCCTCGCTCATCGAGGGTTCGATCCGGACGCCGACGAACACACAAGAGCGGCCGCTCGTTTCCGCACGCTCCTCATCAGCCGGCGTTTTTTGGCTCGTTTCTTCGAACTGCCGGCCGCTCCCCATGAAGTGGAAGAACGGGAGAGGCCGGCACTCGAACTTTCCTTCGATTTTACCACCGTTCGGATCGGCGGAAGCGTGCACATGGACAAAACGGAGGCTCTTTTCATCGCTCCCCAAACTGCCGCTGCTCTTCTCTCGCTCGTGCGGAACGTTCCTCGTCTTCGTCTGCGCCCGATTTACGAGGCCGAGGAGGAGGACGAAGATTTGGAGCTCCCAATCGGCGAGGATCTCCGTCGCCATCAGCTCGTGCTGCCGGCCATCAAAGGTCTTTTGTTTCCGTCTTTACTGACTCGTTTCTGTTGGTTGCAGACAACCCGCACATCTCGAAGGTTCATTTGGATGTGAACCATGCGCGCCGCCCGTTGGACAAACTGGCAGTCGACGTGCTTCGCGGGAAAGTCGCGGTGGTCGGCGGGATGTGGTGGTCGCACACGTACGCCCTCCTTTTGCGACAAACGATGCCTATTGACTACCTTTCGGCCAACGACGGCGACGACGTGCCTTTTTGTGGGTTTCTTGCTGCTTGCTTTTCAAGCGTCTTATTTGAGGTCTGCCGCTTACCTTCCGGATGCCCGCCCGCGTCATCGAGATCTGCTGCTCTTTCCAACCGTTCGACGAGTTGACCGGCGACAAGCCGTTCGTTTTCGCCTTCCGTCGACCTCCACTCTTCCCTTGCAGCTTCGAGCGAAACGACGTGCTCGAACGCGTCGAATGGACCTGTAACATCCGTTTCGTACACGGGTACAAGCGCGAGACCGCAATTGCATCGTTCACACACGCTTTGAGCGCCCTTCGCACGATCAATCCGACCGTCCAGCTCGTGATCAAAACGGAGATCTTTCTGCTGACGACCGCGAGTGTGCGTTCTTCTAAGGCGGTCACCAACCTCTTTTTCTTTTTGTTTTCAGTCGAACGAAGGATTCCGCCGATCGGTGGGCGAACTGCTGGACTGCGGCCAAACGCTCGCGGATTTGGCGGAAAAGAGCGGCGGGCGGGTCGAACGGCTGGATTTGGAGTTGTGCACCTGGCAAGTGAGTTCATGGCTTCTTTTTTCCGTCTTCATCTCCCTGTTGCAGGTGGACGGCTCCTTCCAGCCGGCCGAGGCACTTGCTTTCCTCTCAAACGATGTCGGCTTTTCGGAAGTGGCCGGAACGCGCAAGCAGGGCCCGTTTGCCTCGAGTGTGAAGTACGCGAGCGCTTACAAGAATACTGAAATCGTTTTCAAGCTCTCTATGGGTTGAATGCTGTCTTGGTTCCTTCGATTCATTTTTTTCGACACAGAATGCTTGGAGGGTCGAACTCGCAAAAGTAACCGAAGAAAGCGAACGTTTGTTTTTTGCGTTCCAACAAAAAGAATGAACGATTCGGAGAACTGGTGCTCTTATCGCTCGATTCCGTTCGTTCCTCTGCGGAAACAAAAGGATTAGCCGTCTGCTTTTCTCGAATCGAACGGCCGGACGGTTGAGACGACCAACAAAAAACGAACAAAGAAGCGATGTTCCGCAAACAAAGAACGGATGCACTCATTCCGGATTCCTTCTTCGAGGCGGTCGAAAGAACGAGCGGCATGCTCTTGATTTTCGTTTTGTTTCTTCTGTTCGTCTACGGGCTTTCACGCAATCCCCCGGCATCTGCTGCCTTCCCGTGCACCACGCACTGCTCACTTTTCTCTTGCAGAAAGAAATCGCCTTCCTCTCGAATCAAGTGTTCACCAACGAGTGGACGAACCTGGACCGTTTGACTTTTGTCCTGTACAACCAGCGGGCGTTTGAGCAGTCGTTCACTTCCGACAATTCCGCGGCGGACGTTCGGCAGCAACTCGCTCAGGCAAAGCAATCCCGCCCATCCAACATCTCCACCCTCTTCGCCGTCTTGGACGCGTGGCAACAGCGGCCGGCAGAATCGCCTGTCCACTTGATCGTCTTCGCTTCCCGCATCGACCAGGCGGCCGTGGACGGAAGCCTTCCCTTCGTGGAGAGCCTGAAGCAAAAGAACTACGAGCTGACGTTCGTGGCGGTCGGCGGCCAACTGGACGCCTCGTTGCTCGCCCAGTTGTCCCCGCACGTGATCCAATGGAACGTCGAGCAGCAGAACGTGCCCGACGGGTGGTACGACCAGTTCTGGGCGGCGTACGGGTGCGGGGATGAACGTGAGGGAGCGAGCGAGGAGTCGTCTGTGATTCTTCTGCTTTTCAGCCTGTGGACAAACAACTGTGAAGCCAAGAGAACTTACGTGTCCAACCCAAACACCAGTGTCCGCGGTCACTTGCCCTAGTGTTTGTGAGTTCACAGTGGTTGCCTGTTCAATCGATTGTTTTTTGGATTTTCAGCAACTCAAACGCCAACAGCCGTAACGCCGTCTTGCCGAGGCGGACCTTGGCGATCCTGCACGACACGAGCGGCGTCTCTTTGAACACGCGAAGCTTTTGGGTTCGCTGTTGTTAAGCAACTGTAAACACGTCGCTTTAGGAGAGCGTTGCCTTCGTCAAGTGGGGACTCCAGGAGAGAATCCACGAACAGACGGACCGCTTCTGGTGGGGGTACTACTCGCGCAACGATTCGTGGCTGGGCGACTTCACTCGCTGGACGGACGAGCAGTTCAAGTTGTGGCTGACCGCTCGCCTCGCCCAAGACAAAGAGGACGCTAAACTGATCATGTGGGCCTACATTTCAGCTTTCTCTAGCACTCATTTGATTGTTCAGCGCCCTGACCAATCCGAAACTGCTCGCGTGGGCGGATTCGACGAGCGGCCCGATCACGCTGCTCGTCTTCGTCTCCGCAATGAACGAGAGCATCGTGGCCGAATGCAAAGAAGCAGCAGCCGTCCTGCAAGCGAAAGGCGTTCGTTTGGTCTTCCTTTCACTCACTTACGATCTGGACGCCCAACTGATGGTCGAACTGACGGGCAGCAACGATACCGTCCAGTTTCGGGATCCCTACTGGCAGGCAGGACCGCGCGACGTTCAACGGTGGTTCAACTACACGATCGGCTGTCCCACAGAAGTGGGTTGTCACCTACGTATCCCATGCACAGCTAAGCGTTCAGGAGCCTTTCGTTCCGTGCGGAGACAATGGCGGACTCCAAATCAACCTCTTTTTTTACCTGAACAAGGACACCATCAAGAAGGAACAGCTTGAGGTTGTTCTGACGCAGTATCGATCGTCAGCTTTGTTGCAGACGATCAAGAACTTCCTGACGGACGAGTTTTTTGACGGCTGGACGCACGCCGAACGAATTTCGCTCGTCTTTTCGTGCGCCAAAGGAAAGGGCCGAGTTCCGCCCGACACCTTTGCGAATTACAAGGATCTCACTTCTGCGATCGAACACGCCTACAGCGATGCTCCAGACAGCTGCAGCCAGGGAGGCTACATTGGGCGGTTAGCTGCTGTTGGATTTCCTGTGTGATCTCCTGCCCGTTCAGGAACATCAGCAGCGCTGCCGTGTACTTCCTCCGTGGTTACGGAATCAACTACTACAGACAGGCATACGTTGCGTTTGCGAGCACTTTGAACGACGAGGACGTGAAGAACATCCGAAAGACATCTCCGTTCATCCACGGTCCTCTCACGATCGTCGCCTTGAACGGGGGAGTCAAGACGAATGCCACGAATGCGGGACTCAACGTGATCGATTGGAGCGACCCGAACAAGAGTGCGCCGGACGGCTGGAAGCAGAAGTGCTGGGCGGCGTTCGGGTGCGGTGAGTTCCACAGATAAATGGTCAGTGCGGGGCCTGTTTTGTTTGCAGCTCAAAATCCGTCACGTGATCCGTGGTTAACGGCGAAATTTAAGCGCTTAAGTTTCTCGTGTTGTTTGAATTGTAACGGAAATAAAAGAGAGTTAAAGCGAGTTCCTTCTCAGGGAACCAAGGCGTTCGTTCGACGTGTTCAATTTGTTCCTAAGACAACTGCAATCAAAAACCTGGCAAGCCTGCTGCTCATCGAATGTGTCGGTTGAAGAGCTCGAAGTAGGCGTCTGCCTCTTGAGCGGTCGAATGCTCCCACTCGCCATTCACTCGCCGCTTCCTGTAGCGGTAGAGGAAGCAGAGGAAGAGCGGCACGAGCGCCGTGTACACCGCTTTGCCCTGAAAACGATTGATTGCGCATTAATTGAGCGAAGGGACGCGCACAATTCCGCCCAGTTCGAAAGCGACCACCGACTCACGCAAGTCGACTGGCGTTGTCGGCGGGGTCACCAGCCACGAGACGAAGGCGTTCGGGGCGAGCAGAAGCGTGTGGACGAGAGTGAGCGGAAAGATGAGGCCAATGCTCAGCGAGATCTCCTTCACTTGGTAGGACCTCTGCAGGTTGTAGTCCCGCATCTTCCTGCAATCCCCTTCAACTACCACTCGGCTACGGACACGCACCTCTTCAGCTGCCGCTTGTTGTACAACAGAAGGAGGACGTCGCCGAAGAGCGACAAGACGTCCAGCACCGCGCAAATCTCCTTAGCAAGCAACACGCGGAGTCCTGTGCGGACGGAGCCCGGATGCAGTAGAGGTGGTAGGTGCCAAAGTTATCCACGTGGTAGATCCAAAACATCGCCGCTGCAGGCAGAAGGTACTGAAAGACAAAAAAGCGTACATTATTGTCTGCTGGCGGCGCCTACCGTCAGAAACACCAGGTAATAGCCCACTTTCCTCCCCGACGCCCCGCTCCACGCGGTGTGTGCCCGCTCCACGAGGATCGTCACGTGGAAGACCGTGAAACCGATCGTGGGGCAAAAGTTAATGAAACGCGGCATCTGGCACCGAAAATAGGACGCGACGTAGAAGCATGCATGCAAGGGCACCAAAGCAATGAACTAAAAGAATTATGGACAAAGGAAACGTTCCTTTACTCACCAAGAGGTATGTGTAGAGGGCGAATGTCCCAACGGCCGTGATCACGTAGAAGGAGAGCCCAGCCAGCAGTACGGCTGTCAAGCTCTCATTCGCCATGGAGCGGAAGCGTTTGAACTCGGCGGCTTTTGACAAGACGACCAGGGAAGCCAATGCGACGAGAGAGAAGACTTGCTCCAGAATGTAGGCGGGCAAAAGCCGCGCCTCATGGTGAATGGCGGCCGCAAATTCGCACTGCGCCTCCGTGAAGTTCGCGTACACCGTGTTCTCCGTCATCGAACAGCGAGGATAAATGAATCAATGGACCAAATGAGAAATTTGACGCCAAGCGAGCAATCGCCCGTCGCATTAACAAGCCGAGAACAAACGAAAAGTTCTGCATTGATTCTTTGAATCCCCACAATTAATTCCACTGCACGCCGGGCAACACCGACCGGTTCCCTGCATCTTGGCATTTCGCTTCGCTCGCCGTCACTGATATCTTCGAGCCAAAAGCACACCTGTTTGGAACGTTTCATTGATGTTTTGTGATCGCAAAAAGATTCGCCAGGTCCCCAGCTCTCGAACGAACCCGATTGCACCTTCTAACGTTCAATTATTGTCGAGCAATAGCTGCTTTTCCGGCCACTTCGCGACATCACCAACTTTACCGCCCTGTCGCTCGATGGGGAAACCGGAAAGTGGCAAAACGCAACCGTACGTTCTGTTCACAACGTTGTTGCGCGTCTTTGTTGCGAGTTTCGTCGCCGGCCTAGCGCTTTTGACCAAGATGTAACGCTTTTTCTCTTCAACAACCAAGAAAGGCGCGCGAAAAAAATCGTCCGCAGCGCGATTAAAGAACCGCAAGCTATCAATTCGAGTCCCGACAATGACAAAACATTCATACGACCAAGATTCGACGAGTTTTGGTACTTTTGGACAGGTTTCGATCTGTTGGGGTCAGTGCAGACCGAACGCGAAAATCCCCCTTTGAATTCGCGGTCGCTCTTCGGACCGCGAAATGCTGCCGGTCGCTTTCAACGAGCGGTTGTCCGGCGTGCCACTGCCCGCTTTGTACTTTCCTTGTGTTCGTTTCTCGCGTATCCATTCGGCAAATACAAAACGAAAGACGTTCGAATGGCATCAAGCTTCCTTCGGCTAAAGGCGGGGAAACACGTTTCGTTGGCAAACGACTTGCGGAAGCGGAAGTTCTCGGCGATAAGAACGGAGACTCTTCCTAAAAGCATGAGAAACGGGCGTGGATGATGGCGAGAGACCGTTGTAGTTTGAGGTGACCCCTCCCTTTCGGCCGTCTTCTTTTCGTCAAGAAATGGTCACAATCGGTTGGGTACTGAAGCCCGCGAATGGACAAAAGACCGCTCCTTGTTTCCACGTTGTGTTTCACAGTTTTTGGCACGTTCTAGTTTGATCACTACGATGCTCAATTTGTAACAAAAAGGAGGAGCCGTTGCCGACCGCCTTATCGCTCGAAGGTTTCGGCAGAATTCCCCGCCCTGCTTTGAATAAAAGAGGGCGTTGTTGGAAAGAAAGGACGGTCTAAACATGAAGAAGTGGGGGCTTCTTTTTTGTGTCTGCGTGGCCCTCCGGGAAGTGGGAGCTGGCGGCATCGTCCGCGTGCCCTTCTACACAACCGGCTATTTTCCGCTCGTCTTTGACATGGCCATTGGAACACCCGGTAATCCATTCCAGCATTGACCGTCTAGTTCCCCGTCTTTCAGCGCAAAGCGTGACGGTCAAAGTGGCGAACGGAGCGGCGTACGGGAATCTGATCGTAAAAAACGCCAATCAGAGCGGCATTTTCGATCCGACGTAAGCCTTCTTTGCAACCGGTAAATGGAACATTTTCTTGCTTTAGAGCATCATCTACTTTTCATCAAACGGGGCTTGTTGTGTACGACGGCGAGACGTACGGAATGACGGGCACTGACGACTTCACGGTTCGTTCTCCCGCCCGCTTCTCACTTCTTTTTCTTCCGGATCGGCGGCGTTTCGTTCAACGGGAAGCCGTTTGAAGTGGACAACCAAATCGATTGGGAGATCAACGCAGACGTCGGGAACTTCGGTCTCGCGCGATCCAACGACTCGTCCTACTTTGTGGAGACGATCCTGCGGGACTTGGACGAGCGGGTACTCGTCTTTAGCTTCGACACGTGACCGCGAACCATTCCGTTGTTCTTATCCTTCTTTTGTGCAGAGTCGAAGTGAACACTTCGAACTATTGGGTGAACGAAGCGGGCGTTCTGACGTTCGGCGACCGGCAAGCCGACCGGTGCGCCGCCGATTGGCTCGTGGTGCCCGAAGTGCCGCCGTTTGGCTGGCAGAACGAGGAGTGGAGTGTGGCCGTTGACGAGTGAGCGACCAAGCGATCAAGACCATCATCGTATGTTCCAGGATATCCTTTGACGTGTACACGTTCGACCGGCCGGGGCAGATCTTCTTTTGGCTGGACTTCCCCACGATCCAACTGCCTCAATCGATCTACAACCAACTCGAACCACTCCTGAAGCAAGACTGGCAGGGCTACGGGGCCTGCGACTTGCAGTTCGACGTCGTGCTCACGATCGGCGGCCGGGAGTTCCGTCTGGGCCCCGACGACTACTTGGATCGAAGCGAGCAGCAAACGAAGGGCTGCCGGTCGTTGCTTGACGGCGACGGTGGAGGTCTCCCAATGTTCTCGTTCCCGTTCCCTCTCTACAAGCGCTTTTGCGTTTTGTACTACTACCAACTGCCGGGTGTTGGGTTGGCCACTCGTTTGAATTGAGCGCTCCTTCCGCAGCAGGAATAAACACGTTCACCGCAGGTTTTTTATTCCCAGAGCAAACACTTTGTATACCCATCAGTTCTTTTGTCATGCGCAAGGAAAAGTATTCGAAACGCCCAAAAAACGAGTCATCGCCGGTGAGTCGGCGGGAAGAGAGAGAAGACATGGTCCGCGGGAGAGAAGAGATGACCGCCGAAGCGTCCGCAGTCGGGCGCCGCCGCAGAAGTGGGGAGAATAGGCACTTTGATTGCGTTTCCTCCATTTTTTTGGGCTGCCCCCATTTCTTTATTGTTTTCTTGTTTAATAACGTTACCCTGGTCATCGAATTTCGCTTCGTTTTTCCATCGCTTTCGACTTTTTGCCAAACTTTTGTTCGTTTTTCGCGCTTTTTATTGATTTGATTTCCTCTCCACACGAATTTCCGAATCCAATTACTTTCTTTTCTTGCAGGAACCGACCATGACGTCCACGGTGAAACGAATCAATCAGGACATCGTGCAGGTCGAATTCCCGGTCAAACTGGTGGCCGGCCGGCAGTTCGGCGCGGAGATCGTCCGTCCGCAGAGTCCCAAAGGCGTCCTGCTTTCGGTGCACCACTGCATTCCGGAGGCCGTTGCGTCTTATGGAAACGGAGAACTCAAGATTCACGTCATGGACTTCGGCGGGCACTCGTCGGTGCGGATGAAGGTCAAATACCACCTGCAATCATCCCACACGGGTGGCATCTACGGAGAAGGTTAGCGTTCAGATTCCCTTGATCTCCGTCAGCCATCTCTTCGTTTAGATGGCTACTGCTCGCCGCTGGTGTTCACGCCCAAGTCCGACTTGCACAAGCTGAAGCATCCCACAAGCTTCAAAGTCGGCTCGGAATACTCGTGTGTCTGCCAAGTGTTCATCTGCTTCTTGCCCGACACTGACCAGACGCCGTTGCCCAAACCCGTCGAGTGCGGTCACCTGCACGCGAGTCTCGCCAAAATGCTCGACCACGAGAAGTTCGGCGACATCCAGTTCGAGTGCGAGGGACGCGCGTTCAAGGTGCGTTCACTCCTTGCTCCCGCCACTTCTTTGTTTGCAGGTTTCGAAGCTGTTCCTGCAAGCCCAATCGGACGTGTTCGACGCGATGTTCACCCACGACTCAAAGGAGAAGCAGCGGGGCGTGATCGAGATCAAGGACGCGAAGGCGGCGACCGTCGAGCGCCTCGTTCGCTATTTGTACACGGGCCGCGTGGAGGAGCCGAAAGAGGTGGCCGCCGACCTCCTGCCGCTCGCCGTCAAGTACCAACTGCACGAGTTGACTGTGAGTACTCCCTCCACCCACTCATCTTCCTTTCCCGTTTGCAGGCGATCTGCGTGAACGCGTTGGACTCCTCGCTGTCCCTCGCGAACATTATCGAGCGCCTCGAGCTGGTCGCCCTTTACAGCCACCTGGACGCGTTCAAGCTGCGCGTCCTCACGTTCACCAAGCAGAACTACGAGGCCGTCCGCAAGCTGCCCGAGTGGAAGCGCTTCCTCGACCACACGAGCGGCGCACTCATCAGCGAGCTCATGGAGTTGCGTCTTTGAGCCGATCGTTTTGTTCGTTGTTGGAGAAGCTGGCTGTTGACTGTTGAATAAACCGTTGTTTCTGATTTCCAGAATTTACTTTTGGTTTTGAGTTTGATCAAGAAACCAGTTCATTCAAGCTCTTGGTTTCTTCTATTGCGACCCGCGGTGCTTCATGCGAACGAAGAGATAACCCACAAACAATTGCAAGTTTATTCATCAACACAGCACAGCGGGATGGGAGTCGCATCACAAGAATCCGTTGCCTTTTCCGCCAGATGACTTCTTCAGGGAAGTGCAGCGGCACTCGTCGCCAACGCACTTGCTGAAGCGTTTGCCGATTTTGCGGCAGGTTTCCGAACATTTGAGTGGATCGCATTCGGCGACGACGTTCGCGACGAAGGCGAGCAAGCAGACGAAGAGGAAAAGACGCTTGAACATTTCGACGGCAAGGAAAGAAGGAATGGAAGAAGTCGGTTTGACGGACGCGTTTCTCTGTTTTTATGCAACTCGAAACGGCCCGTCGATGAACAGACAGCAATTCAAACGACCATTCTGTTTTCACTTTATGTATCCTTTTTGTCGACGATCAACGGATGGATTGTTGGAATGCACTCTCCGCCACGTGGATTCAAGCATTGAAATGGGACGAACGAATGACAGGTCGTTGAATGAAAGAATTTAAAGACAGAGCGTCGTAAAACGATGACTTCGGTTTGCCCCCATTCATTAAGCATCCGTTTGTGCGATCAAAACACGCTGCTCACACATGATGGAGGTCCCACGAGCTCATTAATTTTCAGTCCGGAAAGCGGCCCGTTGCATGCGGCCCTCCAATTGAATTCGAGAGCATCGACCAAGCGATAACGACAAACATCGAGCCGGCTCGCGGGACACTTGCCGGAAGCCACACATAGCGGCGAAAATCTGTTCAGTCGCACATGCACTCGCTGACCACCAAAAGAAAGGTCAAATGATTGATTCGATGGGCAGCCCTCAAATCGCCGAATGGTGTGTCTCTGATCGCGTTTTCTTCTGTTGCTCAACGACAAAGCGCTTTTTCGTTGGGTGACCGATTGTGGAGGTGCTGTGTACCTTCAGAAACGCTGTTTTACGCTTAAATCGAACGAAAATGGTGTTTTACTGGAGTCAAGGCGTGGCGAGTTGAGTCCTTCCGTCGACGGTCGAAAGCGGCCGAACGGTGGTCGCCCTTTGCCAGAACGTCAGGAAGGGCGTGAACATTAGGCACACCGTTTTGCGATAGGCGCTGAAAAGGAGGAGCGTCGAGACGGAGTTGATGCAGGGGCCCCACGGGAGAACGAAGACCGTGAACGTGTCGAGAAACGGAAGGAGGGCCGCGTTGAAGAAGGCGAGCGTGATGGAGACGAGCGGAAGGACGTTCGTGAGCAGCGGGATAAACATCTAAAAAGAAAAAGAAAGATGAACGATTGTCAGCAATCTCGAAGGACTTTGATTCCGAGCGTCCACGAGAACTGCCGCAAGAGGGCACGCGTCTTGTTGGAGAAGGCGGCCTCTTCCATCTTCATCGCACGAGCGGAAGCTACTGCAATGCCGAGAGCCAAAAGGTAGGCGCCGATGGAAACGGCCGCCTGCAGGCTGATGCCGAAGGATGTCACTGGGTTGTCGCTACGTGTGATTAGAACGTTTGTGATCGCCTCTCCGTTCGGGTCGACCACTCCCAGCTCGGCGGGCGTCCGGGAGTTCGTGAACGCGGTCAGCAGGGGGAAGATTTGAACCAACTGCGAGATCGCGACGACGATCGCCGCGCGCCGTTAGATGAGGGCGGCCGTGGGACGAACACGACTGAAATCGGCAAGCGAACATCAAGAATTCTAACGGAAGGCCTCACTGCTTAACGAAGTATGAGCGAAACCACAGCTCCAACGGGAGAAAGAGGGACGGCAAGATGTGCGTGTTCCAGCGGTAGGCGGCGGCAATTCGCTGGCCGGTGGGCGGCAGCAAGCGGGCGGGCCCGTGGTTCACGTGGATGTACAGCCCGTCGTGCATTCGTTTCGTCTGCAATCGACCCATATTTTCCATCTAGTGGCAGGCGTTTACCGAGTCGCAGAACCAGTAGACGAACAGCGAATAGAAGTCGACTGCCACCCCGATGAGCAAAATGTGACGGTAGCAGAGCATTGCAGTCGTGTTCGTCCGCCAAATCACACACACCAAAAGAAAAGTGGAGATGAAGCCGAAAGAGTAGGCGAACGCGTTCGATGTCAACAGGACAGATTCTAACGGCGTCGGTTCATTTGCCGCAGAGACCGCAGCCGCCAAAGACATGGCGTCAAGCCGAAGCAACGAGCAGTCCGACTTTCATAAAGCATACAGGCAGCGTTGCCTCGCAACAAATGTTGGCTGCTTAAATCGACAGGGCAGACATTTCCTCCTTGGCGGGAGGCGGGGTTGTTTTCTACAGGAAAGGTTTTGTACTCGCCTCTGCCCGTCTCGGTAGTTCCCGATTACCAAACCTTGTAGTTAGGAATTTCGACACAGCTTTTAGCGTTGATGTCGAACTCGGTCTGGAGGCCGTTTTTAAGTCGTGTGTGCGTAGTGATGCGGACAAGCGGGGTCAGTTCGGCATCGCTGTTTTCTTTTGCAAATCTGTCGACTCCTATTCGAGAACTCGCTTCACAGACTTGGAATGATTTCAGTTTATTTGGCGACTATTAGCAGAAGATCGTTTCGTAAACGATGAAGAGAAGGGGCAACCACCGACTGTCGAAGATCCTTTGGCTTCCTTTCGGCGTGCTCCCGGTCGGTTCGATCGGTTGGGTCGGGCAGGCGGAGGGCGGCCGGTTGATGCGAGCGGCAAATCCGACCACATCGTCCGCGTAGTTGAGCAGCCTGGGCAGCAAACTGCTCGTGATTGTTCTCGAAACTCCTCTTACATGCACTGGTTCTTGAAGACGGAGGGCGGCAGGACGAGCGCATCGTGCAGCCCGGTCGGCCGAACGAGTAGCGGGCAAGTTGCGTTCTTCTCTTTCGATTGGTCCAAATAGTCGTCTGCAGTCAAACGAATCACGTGCCTGTCCACGGTGAACACCAGTTCGAGGGTCGAGTTGCAGAACGCCGAGAAGGAATCGCTGCCCAATGCTTGAACAAACGCGCCGAACACGTTCTCCGTGACGACGACGACCGTTTCCTCGAACGCGACGCTTGCGTTCCATCCGGCTGCGTAGGAATTGTTACCGAATGAAATTCTGAACAGAAAGGAGTGTTCCTTGATTGTTTACCGCCTACGCGTCCACTCCGAAGGTCCACTGGTCGAAATCCGACGGAATGGCGGCCACCGTCGTCCAGTCCGCCGCGCAGCGATCCGCCGGGCGCCCGCCGATCGTCAAGACGCCGGAGGAGAACGGAGACGCCGCCGGGTAGCACATCCTTCGAGTGGAGAATGAGTGGAAGAACTCGTGGCCGCTTACTGGTCGTAGCTCAACACGACCTCCTGCCGGTCGAACTCCTCCAGCAGTTCGTAGATGAAGACCCCTCGATCGTCCGCAGAAGCCCGACAAAGTGGAAAAATGCCAATTTCTTCCCTGGTCCACGTCTCGTTGTTGTTGAACACAAGGACGTGTTTCTTCGTCTCAATCACGCCGTCCGCAATCTACACAGAAGAAGGAGTCAAGCAGTCTTGGAACACTCACCAAAATCGTGTCTGTTCCGTAGATTTCTGGTCGAAAGTCTGAAAGAAGCGACGGTAAGTGCGGAAACCGAGAGTTTTCTCCGTCGTACCCCGACTGTGATTCCAAATCAACTGGAAAGTGGAGGATGCCCTGAAAAAGGCACAAAGTGATGTTCGAAAGCCGCTTTCGTTTACGCTGGATCGTAGTTGCCGTTGGCCGCTGGGCCGAGCACGACGAGTTCAGAATTGTACTGCCGTTTGGTCAACTCAAAGTGGCACAATTGACCTAAGGAAGAAACAATAAAGATCTCATGGGTTGGAGAAATCACCCGGAATTCCAATGTTTGCATCGACGATGGGAGTTGGATCGCCGTTCAGCGAGTAAAACGGCCAGTTGATCACTTCTTTAGCGTCAACGCCAAATCCACAAGCGATCCATCCGACCAGAACAATAAAGAAAGCACCGCAGAACCGCATTTCGTTGGACTGCCGAAAACACCGTTGAGGTGAGCGGCCATCCTCAATTGTCGCCCGCTTATCAACCAAACGAAACGAGCAAAGGGAAGCGAGACCGGACAGGCTACGCGCCGCGTTCATCGAGAACAAATGCAAACGGCTTCTTGATCACGACGTTGTGCCTAAAGAAAAGTCCAAGTGTAGACCGTTTTTGTGACGTGCTTCAAAATGCACAAGAACAATCATTCGTGTCTCTCAGCGGGAGTTTCCTCAGCGTTTGTGCACTAACGTCGATCAACCGCCACCTGGCTACACGCAAAGAACAGGAAAAGTGATGACAAACGCCGTCTCGCTGCTTATCAACAATCGTTCTTCGTCCTGTTTCCACGACGATGAGCCTAAAGGGTTCGCTTCACACAAGTTCTGCTAAGCACAGTAGAGCAGGCTGCTTATAAACGGATCATGGGGCTGGCAAAGCAAAACAATTGCTAGCTATTTGGAATGAAACGGCAGTTCGTGTTTTTCTTTGTGTTCTTCTCTTGTTTCGGACCATCGGATGCTCTCGTGCTGCGTGGGAACCGCGAACGGTGGACGGCCGCTAAGCTCCGCGAACTCCAAGCGGCCCGTCGAAACGGGACGAACAAAACCCACCGTTTGTTCGCGCCCTTCTTTCCGGAAGAGCCGCTGACCATTGGGTTGACGATCGGAAAGCGTGAGTTCCCCACTAAACTTTCGAATCTCCTCCATTTGTTGTGCAGCCCCGCGTCCCTTCAAACTCGCCGTCGCGTTGGCCTCCACGAAGGCGTGGGTCATTGGCACCGCCTACCCAACGCTGACGTTCGAGAACAGCGCGTACGCGCCCGAGAAATCGGCCACTGCCCAGTTCAACGGCAAGTGGGCGGCGGAGGACGACGACACCGACCTCTCCGGCAGTGCCTACGTCGACGTGTGGAACTTGCAGCTTGTGAGTGAGCGGGAAGCGAACGGAACGCACCATTAAACGATTAGTTTCAGGAGTTCGGCGATTTGCAATTCGACCAGTCGTTCGGCGTGGTTGAGAGCGCCTACTCGGAGAGCGTGGAAGTCTACGATCCGCCTTTTCTCGCCGATGGAGTGTTCGGTAAGCAGAAGGGAGTTGAACAACCGACGGCTTGATTGCAGCGCTGGGCTGGAACGTAAACGAGGGTTTGTTTCTTCCATTCTGGTTTTACTCTTGACTTCGTTCAGTGCCCATCGTTCCAAACGCCAACTCCTCGCTCATCCACAACCTCCTGTACAACGCAAAATATGCAACGGAAGGAAAGAACTTCTACACGTTGTGGTTGGGAAAGTGAGCGGAAGAATGTGAATAGCCAGTTAATTGCTCGTTCAGCTCGTCGAGCCAGAAAGAGTGGGCGTACACGTACGAATGGGAGGTGGACTTCGGCTCCACAAACGAGGACAAGTGCGAGGTGCTGCCTTCTAATCTTCTTCTTGTATTCCTTGATTCGTTCAGCAAGAGTTCTTCACGACGCCCCTCCAGTTCTACTCGACCGACACGAGCGGCGTCTTTCACATGGATTTGTTTCGTTTCGGGAACAACTACGACTTCGAGCTGGGCGACCAGAAGATCATGGTCGACTCGAACTCCCCGCTGATTTACGTTCGTCAAAAGAACTCAAAGAAACGATTTGACGAAGCAGCGGATTGCAGATGCCACCCGGTCCCTACTACGCGGTTTGGAAAGCGGTCGGTCCTTCTTACGGTGCGTATTCTGAGCTGATTTTCTGCCTAATTCCTGTCGTTTCAGACTACGAAATCGGTAGAATTTTTGAATGGGGTCCTCGACTTTCTTCTTTAGCGTACTGGACGGCGAGGTGCTCGAAAGCTGCCAAACTTCCGCCGCTGGTGTGGGAAGGGAACAAACGGAGTACTCGTGTGCTTTCAGAACTTTTGGCCACAATCGGATGTCGTTATTTCGGTGCCCGCGACTTCTTATCTGATCGACATTGGGTTGCCGGACGATCAAGTGAGAGCCCGCCGAAACCTCCTGCTCATTCCTCTTCTCTTGCAGTGCATTCTCGCTCTTTCGTTCTCGCGACTGGACGGGCCATCGGAGTGGATCTTGGGCACGCCCAGTTGAGCGGTTCGTTCATTGCAGAGTTCGTTGCAGGCACTCCGTTCTTGGTCGAGCATTGCGTCCGCTTCGACGTCGACCAGAACACCATCGGATTCGCTAAAGCGAAGACACCGACTGTCGATGGAAGCGAGTAGCGCGTTGCGGCCAAGCAATTCCGCCGCTCTAGCCGAGTGCAGAGGTCACGTAATTTGATTGTTGATTGTCAAAAAAGAAGTAAACAGTGTGTTTTCTGATCGCCGTCATTCCGCTCCAAATTCTCGGTTTCTTCTTTCGAGCGAAAAGGAACCTCAGAATTGGAAGCGAACGAAGGGACCACTGTTGAACGAGGGTAGTAGAAGAATGTGGAGGACTCTCGGCTCGACTCGTGCGACCATTCCCCGCACTACGTCCCGGTTACTCCTTCAACGAAGAGCAAATGTAGACGAGTGCGGCAAGTGGCCGACCGGAGAAGCGGAGTGAGCAGGAAGGAGCAAGGGAAAGCGGGAATGGTGGGTTGACTGACGCCAGCTCGGCTGCTCGATCTCCTTTTTATGCGGTCGAAAGAACGCGGCGTGGGTGGGTTGCGCATTCGAGAGCGAAGTCCAGTGCGGCGTCATGAGAACGCGAAGGCAAGTTGGCGGAGTCATTGCGTTTGTTGTGAACACGCACTCGAGTTGTTTTTGTTAAACGAACAAACCCTTCGGATTGATCGGCCGGCAGGAACAGACGAAAGCGACAAAAGAACCCGGCAGATGGCCTAATGGCCTTTATAAACTTATTGAATTCAAGCCTTCAAAAGAATGCTTGTCCGCTCTTGAAGCAACATCTCGCACGGGAAAAATGAGTGAATCCGTTGCCAAACGGTCACGGCAAGAAGCAGCCGCGCAGAGCACATCTTTCGATCAACAAAGCAATTCTTTCGCTTCCCGAAATCGCTGACCGGTCGTTCGTTTTCGTTCATTTTCCGGCTCGGTCGCCGCCAATCCGGTGGGTCGTCTTTCTGCTCGCTCCCGCTCTGTTCGACGCGATGGGGAACGCGAACGAGACGCCCAAGCGACGGTCGACCGAGGTGCCCGTCTTCCAAACGCGCTTCAACTCGAGCCAAGAAGATGAGGACCCTCTGAAGCAGTGGATGGCCGCCCAGCAACCGCCCGCTCCTCCCGCGGCCGACGAGTTCGAGCTGGCCGAACGGAAGGAAGTGGACTCGAACTTCGTGGACGACATCGCGAGTCACCCACTCCCAATTCTGCTCACTCGCTCGTTCAGAACAACTGCGCCATGCGGTGCTCGTCGGACGGTCGCTATCTCTACTACTTCTCTGAGTTCAACCGCCTCGTCGTCCTCGACCTCTTCCGCAACGTCCAGCGGTAATTCGCTCGCTTTCTTTCCGCTCATCTCTTTTTGCAGCGTGTTCAACGACAGCCAGGACTCCGCGGAGGCCATCTTCTTCTTCGTGATCGTGAACCCGACGACGCTCATCGCCCAAGAGGACAAGGCGCTCTGTTTGATCCGCCTGCACGCGGACGAAGGGGCGTACGAGCGGGTGGTGCTGGAGAGGAGCGAGGACCTCTACCGGCAGATCTACGTGTTCACGGAGGTCACGGGCTCCAACCTGGACGTCAAGCGGGCGGTCCTCAACCGCCGCAATCAGATCGCCATCCGCTTCCTGCGCCTCGACATCGACCGCGCCCGTCTGCACGAGGACCACGTGGAGCCGCTGCCCGACCGGCCGCCCCGCACGTGGCAGCTGAGCGGCGACGGCCGGCTGCTCTACGGCTTCTTGGCGCACGAAGAGGAGTGGGACGTGTTCGATGTGGCCAAACGCTCGTGGTCCTTCCTGCAACCCACGCCCGGCATCAAGCAGAAGGCGAGTTCATCCTTCCTTCCTTTCTATTCTACTCGTTTCAGTGGACGTACCATCGCTGCCACTGGTCGCCAAAGCAGATGTTCTACCAGATGTACAAGCCCGTCTTCCCCGTTCGCCGCAGCGCTCTCTGCACGCTCGATCTGGAGCGCTTCGAGTGGAAGGAGGGCCCTATCGTGGCCGACAACATCGTCCACGTCTCGGCCATCGTGGACGGGCACAGCGGCGAGGAGACGGGGGTCGTGATCGTGTGCCAAAAGACGCTCGCGGCCCCCGAACGCCCGCTCGCCAAACACGACGTCTACCGCCTCTTCTTCAAGTGAGTCCTCTTCTTCCACCACCTGCTGATCGATACCGCTGCAAATCGCCCGACTCGCTCGTCCACCTCGCTTTCGCGGCCCTCCGCAAGTCCCGCATCGACCTGGAGGGCGACGACGGCTTCCACGCGCTCATGAACCGCCCGCCGCTCCGCTCCGTCCTCCCGTCCCTCTTCCCCGACATGCTGCCAATTCCTCGCCGTTCGCGCTCCGAAGTCTCCGCTCTCGCCCAGTCGTTGGTCGTTTGAAGAGCGGGGATTTATACCAATTGTCGACAGCCCCGAATAAACGTCAAATTCCAATGCGGAGACGTCGGTTGGTGCTTGCGGAGAAAGGCAACACTTTTTATGTTTTGCTCTTCCATCGTCGTGAGAAGGAAGCTTCGAACGAAAGGCGTGCGGCAGCCGGTTCCACACTCGCTTCTTCGGGGTCAAAGGACGAGCGCACGGTGAAAAGAATGCGAGCGGAGTGGAGAGCGGCAGGCGATGAACAAGCGCGCGCCCCCGCCGCGAGCCGCCCATTGACCGCCCGCTGCGCTCGCGAAATAAGTCGCGCCGCCCGGCTGTCTTCTTCGGTTTTTACCCAAGTACCCAAAGGTACGTGGACGTCCTGACCACCCCCGACTGTGTTCGGAGAACCGCAATTTTTGGACCGATCGTCGGGGCATCCGGCGGTCTCACTCTTGAATGGAAGCGGTGGAGTGCGGGCAAACGATGCGGCAAACAGTCAAGTGGTCGACGCTGCAAATTGTGCACGACTTCTTCTGTTGTCGTAATAGCACAATCTTTGGGGTGACGATATCCAAAGAACAACGACCAAACCGTTCCTTCCACTCGAATTCGAGAACATTTGCCCTTACAGACGGAAGCACCTGTTGGGTCAAAACAAGTCAGCCGGGAGAACAGGTGCACAAAGTGGAAGTCCTTTCAAAAGGCGCCGGTAATACGGGGGTTTTTGAGGAGTAAACCTTTTTCCTGAAATGCTCGACGACGCGTATGACATTGTCGTCTACTGCTTCAACTGCTTCTCGTACTGCCTGCAAACGTACGTGATTTGGTTGATCGTGCGAGTGAGTCCGCCGGCCATGCGCGACTACGTCTTCTTTCTGACTTTCCAGGCGGCAAGTTCTCCCCGTTCTCTGTTCATTCAGTTCTTCCTTTCAGGCATGGGACTTCGCGTTCTCGGTAGTCGACGGCCTCCTGATTGCACCGCGCGTCTTCTTCCCGCTGGGCGCCATCATCGTGCGGGGGCTGGGACGGTGGGCGCCGCAGTTGTCTTTTGGGCTGCTCGTGTTCTGTTTCCTGAACGTTCTATTCGCACAGCTGTACGCACTCCTCTACCGCTTCGTTGTCATCCACCAGAACGCCCAACTGCGGGCAGTCTTTTTGAACGGCTGGTGCAAAACCGCCTTCTTCGTGGGCTTCCAATTGGCCATCGTTCCCTACCTGCTCGTCTACAAAAGCATCCTGTTCGACGTGAGTGAACGAGGAACCACCACCTAATGGTTTCTTGCTTGAGTTCCACATTCACCCCAACAACCTGAAGGATCTCCCGTACGGCGACTTCTATCCGGAGGAATACCGCAAGAGCTACGCGCTCTCGATGGAAGGCAGGAATCTCGTGGCGTTCGACTACGCGAACACGAGGGTGCTCGACTACGTGGTCGGCTTCACGATGCTCGCTTACGAAGGGCTCTGCATCTTCTTGATCGTCTTCATTCTGCGGTCGATGCGGAGCACAACGAGGCGGATTTCGGCGGTCACTGCGGAGACACAACGACTCCAGCGATCGTTCGTCCGACTGCTCGCCGCACAGCTGAGTGTCCCTTTCGTTTACTTGATCTTCCCGCTGGCCGCAAACGCCGTGTTCACTGCGATGAAAGCCGTGGGCCCGCGAGAACTCACCGACGCCGCCTTCTGCACGCTCAGCCTGTACGGCTTCTCGAACGCCGTCCTCACGCTCCTGATGGTGAAGCCATACCGAGAGCACGTCTTCCATCGGGTTCTTGCCCCGCCGTACAATTGGTGCTCCCGCAAGCTGAACATTGGGTGAGCAACAAAAGAAGTGACATTCTCATTTCCTATTCGGCTTTAGGTCACCGATCGAACCGACCCAAGTCGTGCGGGTCGTCACGATGAGCGGTGGTCTGAGCGCGCGGTCATCGGTCGCTTGAAATTCACTGAATAAACAAAAGACGCAAACTGAAGGAAGAGGCGGTACGGAAACGCGATCGTGGCCAGCCTGCCTGTAGCTTTCGTTCATTCCAACTTCGCTTTATTTTCGAACCGACCGCTCTTCGTTATGCCCACTCCCTCTGCAAAGGATGGTCATTTTGCACGCAGGAGCGAACGCTTTCCGGTTGTGCAACACTTGTTTGTTCACTCAACTGAAAATTCCCACCCAGTGGAATTTTCTTAATGGCGTTTCGAGAAGGCCACTTGGTGAATTCCTTCGGGCAACTCGTTCTCGTCCTCCTGCGACTCGGTGAGCTTCTGGCCGACCTTCTCGTGGAAGGCGAAATGGACGCAGTGGGTTTCGAGGGTGTCGGCGCTGAGAGTCTGTCGGCGACTCGTCACTCGTCACCGAAGTTCCCGCACCGACTGCCCAATGGAACTGGGACGAAGCCTTGAATCAATGATCAATCCTATTCTCCCGCCTGCTGTTTGTCTTCGCCCTTCTGTCTTCGCCCCAATCATTCTTCCCTCTATTCTTCTTCCCTCCATTCGTCTGACTATTAGTCGGGATCGATCGTTCTTTTCTCTTCCCACTCCCACGGACACGCCGCGCCGCCCCGAAGGTGAAAGGGCTCCCGCAATGGGAACGACGGGAATCCAACGCTCCGAGCCTCTGCCGCCACAAACTCCAACCGGCCGCTCCACGCTCAACCGGTGCTCGCCCCCCACCACCGGCGATCGCACTCCGTCCAGCGATCCAGACGACTCGCCTCCAACTCGTCACCCCGAAGGTCATCCGCCGCTCCACAAACTCCACTGCAATCGGCTCTCTCGTCCGCCACTCGCCGATAACCACGAGCAAGTCAGGAGACCCCGACCCTCCCAACAACCCACCCCCGATCCAAACGGTCGGCCTCCGGCAACGTCCTTCTCGTCCACTTTCCCCAACTTCCGTCCATCGATCCCGCTCGTCCTTATTTCTCTTTCGCCGTTCGTCATTCCAATAATTCGCCCGTTTCTCCTCCTCCCCTGCTATTTCGTCTGTCTCTCGCCTTGTTGTTCGTCTGCCCGATCGGGGGCCCCGCTTGCCCGCCCCGATCGCCGCCTCCCGCTTGTGCGTCCGCCTTATCTCCCCGCCCCGTCCTCCCCGCTTCGCCGCCTCGTATTTAAGCGGCGGCCCGCCCGTCCATTTCGCCTCCAGTGCCCGCAGAGCTCCCGCTCTCCGCTCTCCCCTTCCCGCGGCCCTGCCCGCCTCTCTCTGCGGTCCGCCGCCCCCACTCGGCCTCAGCGCCCTTTCGGCCCCTGCGCCGCTCACGCGGTCCGCCGCCTCGTTGTTCATCCTCTCGGCCCCAGCGCCACTCCCAACGGTCCTCCGTTCTTTGTTCCAGTTCCGTTTGCTTCCAATAAATTCCCTTCGTTACTCGAGGATCATCCTTCTCCGCGCTCGATCAAGCGCCCTTCCTTCGACTCGTGCCAATTCCTCCGCCGCCCGTCGTCATGACCGGCCGCGAGAGCGACAAGTCGTCCTGTACTTGGTTTCCGCGACGTGGAGCAGACAGAGGCCGCGGGCATTTCGACGGCTCTAAACAATTGACTGGAGTGGAAGAGGGCAAAGATCGGGGCTCACTTGATCGACCTTCAGCAGGACCTCCACTCGCTCGCCGTCGCTTCTCGTGAAGCCGAAAGTTTGCTTGCTGTCGCACGGAACGTAGACTTGCCCGTCCGTGGGGTCCGTCTTGAAGTGTCCAGTCCGCACGAGTTTCTTCCAGTGTTCCTTTTCGAAGAGCGTTTGGTTCATCGAAAGGTCGACGGCCATCACCGCCGGTTGCCATGTGCCCTTGGTCAGCTGCACTTTCTGGCCGTTGAGCGTGTGGCTGAACGAAGGGAACGAGTGGTTGGTCGCCTCTCTCGCCCACTCACCCCGAAGTGCCAAACCACCAGGGATTCGTCGTGTTCACGAATTTCGGGCCCGTTTCGCACTTCGGCCATTCCGCCGATCACGAGTTCGCCCGTCTGGAAGGCGCCGTTGATCCGCGGCTTCCTGCAGACACGAGATTGCAGAAGAACGGAGGGAAAGAAGCTTACGGATCGGCCACCATTGTGACAATCGGGGCAGACTTTCCATCGAGCAGCGAGGCCCAGACGGCGCTCAGGCCCTCGGAGTGCAGAGAGATGGCTCCAGCGACCTCATCCAGGCAGGGATCCTCTTCGTAGATCCAATCAAAATGCGAGAACTCAAAGGAGTACACATGCGATAGATCCGCAGCGAACTGTAAACAGACGAGTAGGGAATGGAGAACTTTGGACCCACCGCAAATTTCTCCCGGTAGTCGGGTTCTCCAGATTCCTCTTTTTTGGACAATTTTTTGAAGGTTTTCGATGCTCTAAAGAAATTCATAGATGATGCAAAAAAGGTGGCAAAAAGATTACTGCGAGTCGTAAGGAGACAACTTCATTCCAGTGCAGTCGAATTCACTATCCGCACCGTTGTTCAAAGTGATCCCTTTGTCGTTGTCGTGCACTCCGTAGGTGACCGCCAGTTTCAACTTCTGGGCTGCAATCGGACGCGAGAATAAGTGGGTGGTGAGGGTCTTTACGCGGCGTTCCGACGAGCATTTCGATCACTTGCGGGCTGGCTGAAAATTCCTCTTGCTTAACCGACTATTCTCCTCGTGTTCACCTGCGGTCTGCCGCACGAACGGAATTCGCAGGACTTTCTGCTGATTGTGAGCGTTACCGTAGCCTTTCCGTTGACGATGACGACGACCACGGGCCCCTTCCGACGGGATGACCAGAAGGACGGGGAGGAGGAGGATGAAGAGGAGGGAGGACTTCATTCTCCACACTTGACTGGATGTCTGATTGACTGTTGATAAAGGGGTGCATTGGAGAGCTTCTTTTATATTGCAACCTCTTTCATGTAAAGCCTTTGCTTGCTTGACCATCTGGACGACCATTGGGACCTCTTTCCGACTGCCCGCTTGCAACCGACGTCCGTTCGCTTCCGGTCGACCGCTTGCTTGACTGGACTTTGGGCGGAGAAGGCCGTGCGTAGGACGAAATTGGAGGCAAACAAGCCCGAAAAAGCACGAAAGCAAACGAAAAATGGATGCGAGAAACGAAGCAATCCGGTTGAATCGTGCCCGGCTGCGTTCTGCGTTTGTCGACCGCCTGTTCCAACAATCCGAAGCGAAGGATGGGCGGCCATAATGAAAAAGAACACCCGACGAAAAGGAACGTCCGTTTGTGTTCTTGAACCGCGCATGGGATGTAAGTTTTGTGTATTGGAAAGGCCTACAAATTGTGCAAAAGCGTGTTTACTTACAGATCGCTGTCCACGCAGTCACGACCTTCCAGCTGTGATTAAGAAATTTGCGAGGAATGTGTGCAGCAGCTTCTGGCCCGCCCCTCAAACAACGCGGCCCCGTTTTCCGGTCAAACCACGATCCTCCTTGTTCAATGCAATCACGCAAACATGCGTTCGGTTTATTCAAGCAACAGAAGCGATCATTGCGCCTTGACGGGCGCGAATCCAACGGTGTTCGTCGAGATGTCCACTTGCGCGCAGTAGGCGGTGGTGAACGGGACGCCCAACCAGAAGGATTGATCGTCGAAGGTGTCCAGAACGAGCGCGCAGCTGCCGTCCGGAAGCTCCAACTGAAAAAAGCGGCAATGGATTGGGCTTCCTCTCTTTCTTGAGTACGTCAATGATGTAGTTCTGGCCGGGGATGGTCAGTTGGACGCCGTTGATCGTGATCGAGACGTCGATCCCGACAGTCGAGCACGGGACGATCAACTGCCCGTAGTCGTAGTCGTAGATGGGATTTAGTTTGTCGTAGATCTTCAAGTACTCCGCGTAAGGTAGCCTGAACACAGCTCTCTATGCGTTTCCATCTCCGCTCATTACCCGAGGAAGGAAAACGAAACGTCCTGCCAGCCGTAAAAGTCGCCCGAGCGGCTGTATGCTCCGATGTCCACTCTGCAAACACGAATGCACGAGCAATATCAAATGGCAAACGGACTGAGTGATCTCGAAAACGAAGGACGTGTCCAACGCGTACTGGTCCACCTGCACGGCCAGCGGTCCGCAGTGCTCGCTGTCGTAGCCGCCGAGCGTTAAGGCGCCGTTGATTGTTCCTCGGCTCGGGGACACGTGACTGAACCCTCGATCTTTTAAAGCAATCCTTTTTACTCCACAACTCACGGCCCGATCCAAATCGTGTACTGCGGAGCGTCCAACTGCCCGGCTAGATTTTGAAGGGGCGAGTCGTAGCCGAAACCGGACCCCGTCAGTCCCAAAACGCCGTCGACCGGAAATCCACCGGAACTGAAGTCGATGATGGCCGTGACACTCCCGAAGGTCTGTCCGGCGACTTGCAGGCCTTGCAACTGAATGCAAACAATAACAGAGGCCCGCTAATCGAGAAATTACGGAGAAGGCATCTCGAACGGTGTATCCTTCCGCTTCCCCACCGAAATATTCCGTACGGTAATTCTCGTTGATCCCCGTGCTCGTCGAGGACTTGCTGAAAGAAGCACTCGAAAAAAGAAGCTGTGCAAAACGCGCCTGGAGTTGTAGTAGGTCCGATTGTAGAGAGTGCTTAGTTGGTAGTACGAGGCGTCGACCACAAAGAACTGGTGATCCGTCTGATCCACCACCACGGTCAATGTCTGCGCTAAACGACGGAGATGAACCAAAACGTTCGTCGGTAATTTACGCGGTGTTCCGAGAGTGATCTGCCCACCGAATGAAGTTAATCACTTAACGGTAAGGTGTTTACTTACGTTGGTGGTGAAATAATCGTCTAAAAAGACACTTTTTTGATCTTACGAGCGAGCGTAGTGGACTTACTGTAGTAGTCGAATTCCACGAACTGCCCGGGCGCGTGCGGTCGCACAGCGCGGCTTTTCGGGTGCCGGGCGTGTTGCCGCATTTTCCGTTGCTCCGCACTCACCGACCGCTTCTCCAGCGGCACCTGGACAACGATCGCCTCGAGGACGAGGAAGAAGGCAGCGAAGATGAGAAGGGACTTCATTCTTCAATGTTTAATGACGAGTGAAGTTGGGAGGCTTTTTATAGGCGGCGCTTGATCCGTTGAGTGTGCCCACTGCTCACTTTCCGTGTTTTATCGCCCGCATTAAACGGAAAAAGCGAACGGCACCCTTGACATTTCTCATTTGCTCCGCCCACAGAAAAGCGCGATAAGAACGAGCGCGTAAAAACATCATGCGACCCGTGGGAGCACTTTCAGAAGCCGAAATGCGTGTCCCGTTCTTTTCTCTCCTTCTTGCCGTCGGCTATGTGCGGGCGGCGGTGATCAACCTGCCATTTTGGGGAAACGAGCAGGGCGCCTTCGAGGTGAACTTCACCATTGGAACTCCCGGTAAAGCTCTTCTTCTCGTCTCCTTATTCCTGCTTTGTGTTCAGCCCAACAAGTGACCTTCTGGTTGATCGAAGACTACGCGGAGCCCGAAGCGGACGTGGTCGTGGACAGCGAGCGGAATCCGGGCGGTGCCTTCTACGGAAAGTGAGTCCTCTTCCCGTTTCTCGCATCTAACGGCTGTTCAGCAAGTCTTCCACCTTCCAGCCGAGAAACACGCTCTACAGCCCGCAGGGCCTGCCGGTCGGAGTGAACGCGACGGACGTGTTCACGGTTCGCGGCGAGCAATCAAAGCGGAGTTCACTTGCTTTCAGTTGGGCGAGGGCGTGAGCGTGGAGGTCCCCTTCCGCTACTACCATGATTCTTTCATCGACGAAGAGAACCAGCTTGTGGAAGAAACGGGCTTTGGATTGAACCGCCCGCTCGACGGCTCGCTCTCGTTCTTCCAAAACCTCTTGGATTCGTTCGACGAAAAGACCGTCGTCTTCAGCTACGATCAGTGAGTGAGAGAGGAGACGAAAAGTCATAATCATTGCGGTTTAGTGTGACGGACGACTGGCCCTACAACGCCACAGGGATCGCGACTCTCGGTGGCCGGCCGGCCGATCGCTGCGCGAACGATTGGGTCGTGCGGCCGGAAGCCGCGTGGTTGCTCGACACCGAGCAGTGGATGCTGCCGATAGACGAGTGAGCACCCAAGAAAGAACACGAGAGATGACTGGTGTTCAGGGTGTCCTTTGGAGTGCAAACCTACGACACGCCCGGCCGCTTGAAGTTCCAGCAACTCAACTCAATCTTTCGGATGCCCAAGCAGTACATCGATTGGTTCACCCAAGCAGTGGGCATCCAGGACCCCGAACACGTGGCCTGCGACCTCCAAGCGGAGATCGTCTTCACGGTCGGCAATGCGGAGATTCGCGTGACGCCCGACGAGTACCTCAATCGGGATCGTGAGGAAGTCACGCGCGAGTGCTCGTTGCTCATCTTTCCCTCCAACTACGAGCAGTTCTGGCTGCCACGCTCCGTCCTCCAACGGCACTGCGTCCTGCGCGACTACGCGACTTTCCAAATCGGAGTCGCCACTCGTCTCCCTCCCCACTGATTGCTCGTGATTGTGTGGTTGAATCGGAGCGAAGTGAATAAACATTCGGCATCAACATCCTCGTTTTGGAAACAAGGGAACGACAGCAATGAGATTGAAGTCGGCTTTTTTTTGTTTCCGTGCTGCCCGCAAAGAACGAACAAAGAAAGCTTTGATGAAAAATGCGTCGATAATAGTTGCAATTGCTGCTGATTTCTTATGACCAATGCCTCGTCCCCAAATCACGTGCTGAAGAATTGAGAAGACGCTCGAGTGCCGCCTGTAGGCACAACTGCCCGACCACTTTTTCTGACGAAATTCTCAACGGTGATCGGATAAACGAACTGATTGCTAGAGGGAAGCGATAAAAGTCCAAGTGCAAAAAGGAGGCGAGTGACGATCAATGTTTTGAGGGCGACATTCGAGCGCTAAGTTAAAATGCTGATCATTTGATCACTTCAATCAGAACCTGCGAACATCCGGTTGCATACGACTACGTGGATGGGTTCACTCTTGTTGTGATCCCATAAGTACCCGCTTCTAGGAGAAACTAGCAGCTCTGCAGTGTCCACAACCAAGGTCTTGTTCGATCAAAGATGATGTCCATCCTTTTCGTCTCGTTCCTTCTCCTGTTCGCAGGATGGACGGAAGCGAGATCCTCCAATCACTCCTTCCAATCGGCCATCCGCAAGCACGTCCAATCGATCGACGAGATCCGCGCGCACATGGCCGCCGACCGAAAGGCGAACGTCGGCCGCTCGAAGTTCAACTCGGGCTCCCAGAAGTTCCGCGACTACTACGGTGAGAAAACAAAGAAATGAAAGAAATATCAACATCTTTAGACACCTTCTACGTTGCGGACATCTACCTGGGCACTCCACGTACTCCCCTCGCTTCAGTTCTCTCAACCCTTCCCTCCATTTCTTTCAGCCCAAACCTTCCAAATGCAGCTGGACACGGCGAGCTCCAACCTGTGGGTGGTGGACGCGTCCTGCGAGTCGGCCAACTGCGACGGAGGGCCGACTCGCGACTACGGATATTGGGCAAAACACAAGTTCTTTTCGAAGCAAGTCTCCACCTTCTTTCTTCTCTCATCCTCGGTCATTCAGCCGCTCTTCCACCTTCCAACCGAACGGCACGTCCTTCTCGTTGTGGCATCCGATGGGCGAAGTGAAGGGCGTGTTGGGGGCGGACGTGCTGACGGCAAGGCGACTCCCCACTCTCTTGTTCACTCCTCGCTGCTTTCAGCTGGCGGACGGGTTGAGTGTGGAAAATCAAGTGTTCGCTTTGGGGACGGAGATCGGCGATCCATTCGGCAAATTCCCGCTGGACGGCGTCCTCGGCCTCGGGTGGCCCTCGCTGGCCGCCGACCAGGTGACGCCGCCCATCCAGGACGTCCTCAAGCAGCTCGACTGGCCGCTCTTCACCATCTGGCTGGACGTGTAAGCGATCTGCCTTTCTTCTCTCCTCATCCACTCGTTTTAGCAACGTCGACAAGCTCGGCGGGACGGGCGGCCTGATCACGTACGGCGCCCTGGATTCGACGAACTGCGAGCCGCCGCTCGTCTACGCGCCCCTCACGAAAGAGGGCTTCTGGCAGTTCGCCGTTGACGGGTGAGTGGGGAGACGCGAGAAGTGAACCCTCAGCTACTCGCAGGTTTGCGGTCGGCGAGTACGCGAACACCGACAGCAAGTCGGCCATTTCGGACACCGGTGAGCAGCAGAACGCGGAAGACAGCAAAGAGACTCTTGATCGTAGGGACGGCGTTCATCTTGGCGCCGAGCGACCAACTCCAGCAGATCATCCAGCAAACCGGCGCCTACTTCGACTTCATCTTCGACCTCTACGAAGTGCCCTGCTCGAAGATCGACTCCTTCCCCGACCTCATTTTCACGGTCAACGGGCAGCAGTTGAGCCTGCCGGCCAGCGAGTACGTCTTTGAGGTGCATTCGATTGATTGTCAGCGAGCGGATTGAACGCGGAAATTGCAGTTGAGTCCGGACGTCGATGTTTGTGCGCTGAGTCTCGATTGGAACATGCAGTGAGTGCGCACGTCTTTCACCCACCCAACGTGCTTTCTTTGAGTGCGAGCGACTTCGACTGGTTGCTGGGCGACGTGTTCAGCCGCACCTTCTGCACGATCTACGACGTGGGCGGCGAGCAGGTCGGATTCGCGAAGGCCCGTCATGCGACCCCTTGAACACTGAAGTGTTAGCTTGTTCCTTGACACAATAAACTCTTGCATTGGCAAAGCAGCGGGCAATAGACGGCTCATTTTCCAAACAACTATAAAGCCGTTCTTCACGGCATTCTACAAGTTTTGTGGAGTAACGTAAAGGTATTGAAACAACTAAGCAGTGCACCGATCTGATCATGCAACGCAATGTTTGTTTGTTCCAAGAAGGAAAGCTTTCATTGCCGTCATAGCACAGTGCGCAGACCGCATTCCGCTTTGTTCTTAACGTTGTGCGCTCGTCATCGCTCACTTGCTTCCGAGCAAGTAGTCCGCCGATCAAGAAGGCAAAGCGATAACGAGCGGCGATCAGGCGGCCGCTGACAGGGCAGGCATTTGGGTGGGCGGCCCCTTCGTTTGCTCCGAAGACGTCCGATAACTCGACGCCAGTTTCCGCTTCATGACGACAGATTCTGACCAACTTTGATCATTTTTGCAGGGATTGGTGTCTTGCTTGTGCCCGGAGAAGAAGAATTAAAAGAAGATTGAACGCGGTTGGCCGTATTTTCTAATCGAACGAAAAAGAAATGAACCGGTTCTTCTGGCTGCTTATTGCCGCACTTGCGGTGGAGCTCGTCGGAGCGAAGGGCTCTTTCCAAGTGTCCATCGAAAAGCCCCACTCGTCGGTCAAACGATTCCGTTCAGCCCGCCCGTTCGCCCACTCCCGTGCCGCTCGCCTCCGTCCGCGGAAGTTCGCGTCGGGCCGGCAGAACTTCACCGACTACATGGGTTCGCTTGAATGTATCGATTCTACAAGTTCTACTCGTTGCAGACTTGTTCTACGCGGGCAACATCACGATCGGCACTCCTCGTTCGTTCCCTTCTCCTCCGACCGCCCCTCATTTTTCTCGTTTCCAGCCCAGCAGTTCCAAGTGGAGTTCGACACGGACCGGGCGAGCAGCTGGGTGCTGGACGACACGTGCACAGACAGCAGCACCTGCAGCGGGCAATTTAATTCACTCACTGGAACGTGGAAGAAGCAGAAATTCCACCGAAAGTGAGTGGAAAGTGAAGCTTTTGGTGTTTATCTTCTTTCTTGCAGGGAATCTTCCACTTTCCAACCGAACGGCACAAAATTTCACGACTACGCGGTGGGGACCGATGTCTACGGCGAGCTGGGCGTGGACACGTTCGTTGTGAGTCTTTTCACAATCTTTCCACTGGTCGACTTTCGTATCGTTACAGGTGGGCGGGATCTCCGTTAAGAACCAAGCCTTTGGAATGATCAACAGTGTCGACGGGTATTTTCCGTTCTACCCATACGACGGCGTTCTCGGGCTGGGCTGGCCGTTGGCCGCTGAGGACGGCGAGACGCCCGTGTTCCAGAAGATGATCCCCCAGCTGGACGCGCCCATCTTCACTCTGTGGCTGGATCGGTACGTTGAAGTAGAGCAATAGATTGCCGCCTTTCCCTTTCGTTGCAGACACGTGAAGCCGTCGAAAGGCCGCTCGAGCGGCGCGATCACGTTCGGCGCTCTGGACTCGACGAACTGCGACGCGCCGCTCGTCTACGCGCCGCTCACTCTCGAAGCCGAGTGGGTTTTCAACGTCGATACGTGAGTCGAGCACGCCGTCTTCTTTCTGCAGGCTTCCTTTAGGTTCACAATGGGCGACTTCCATCAGTCGGACGCGTTGGGCGCGTTGCTGGACACATCGCAGACGTTTCTGTTCGCTCCGTTTGACTACCTGCCGTCGATCCTCCGCCAAATCAACCCGGACTTCGACCCCGACTACGGCCTTTATACGGTTCCTTGTTCCTCCGCTTCCTCTCTGCCCGACCTCGTGTTCACGGTGGGCGGTCAGGAGCTGCACGTGGCTGCAACCGAGTACGTGGTTGACGTGAGTAAAGAAGAAACACGCGTACAATCCGCGTGTTTGAATTTTGCTCGTTTAGTTAAACATCCCGAACGACCGGTGTGCAATGCTGATCGACGAGAACGACGAGTCAGTGGATTATCAAGAGATCCAACCCTTTTGTTCGTTCAGCACCGGCTACTACCCGTGGATCCTCGGCGAGCCCTTCCTCCGCACCTTCTGCACGATCTACGACGTCGGGCAGCAGCGAATGGGATTTGCGAAGGCCTTCCACAAAGAAGTCTGATCCATTGATCGTTCCGAGTAGTCATTAGTCGCAATAAACGAGCAAGCAGCAACGAGTACCGGAAAGATCGTGAACTAACAATTGGAAAAGGGCGATTGATGGTCGGAAATGGAGGTGAATAAACGAAGTCCGGTCATTAAATCAACAGTTTATGAGCAACCAACGAAACAGAAACAATCGGGCAAGAAGCAGTCGGAACAAGAGCATCAAAGCTTCACAGGTCTCGCGTGGGCAGCGACATCACGTGCTGGACGAGGTCCTCGAAGGTGTACGCCGGTTCGTGGACCGAATTGACGGCGCTCGGAGCGGCAAAAGAGTCCAACGGTGGCTGTCGGCGGTGTAGGGGCAAATCCTCCTAAATAAACAAGCAGCCATGGAACATGCACATTTTTCTCCACCCACCATGCCCTCGTCGAGGGACTGCGAAAGCGGGCGCCTGCCGAGTCGCCTTCTTTGGCGTGCTGGAGCCCCTCGTACAAGAGCGGGACAAAGCGGTCGAACGTCTTCTTGCACAGCTGGCCGTATTCGAAGTACGAAATGAAGGACTGGTGGCAGCGGAAGCCGTGACGGCGAGTGATCGTCCGGGCGAGGGCCCGCTGGCTGATTTCTGCAAGTCGAACGAGATGAATAGAAGGAAGACGAACAAAAGAACGCACTCAATTCGATTCGCTTCTTCCGAAACTCCTCGCCGGCCTTGCGGAATTCCTCGTTCACCACGCGGCCTGAAAGAAGCGGACGGTTTGAAAGAACGAGAGCAAGGAAGAACTCACCCCATTTCTTCTTGCGTTCGGCCGTCGGCTCGTGCGGGATGATCGACGGGGGCGGCGACGCGTCCCAACGAACAGTCGTGTGTTCGCTCGCACTGGTGGGCGTCGGCGGCGGCGGCTGGTTGCCGAGAAGCTCCGAGTTCTCCGCCATCTTCTTCATCTCTAAGCGGACGGCGCGGCGGACGAACGGATCGTTTGGATCGTACGGGAGCGGCGGGATCTCCTGAAAACAGTCAGTCGAGAAAGGACCACGCATTCCGTCCACTCACCATTGGGACAACCTTCGTTCTTGAGGTTTTTCGATGGAAACCTGAAATCACGTCTGAAATCGAACGGAAAGCGGGTAAAATGCGCGGCGAACGTGGCCGCAAGCCCACCAAACGAAAAAGGCGGCCGGCAAGACGCGGCGTTTACTTTTTGATCGCCGCCTTCCACTCCTCTTCGCCTCCTGCCCACATTCATGCGGCCTGCCGGTCGGCGTTCTCCGTTTGGCGTCTTTTTCCCGCGTGTTTTCGATCGGCAAGGCGGGCGGAAAGCGTCTTGCGATTTGAATTGAGCATGAAGAAATGAAATGGTGCCAATTTTCGGTAACCAGCAGCGTTTGCAGAGAATAATTGATGGGCAGTGTAGTGAGCATTGATAGGCGCACTTTATCCAAGCAACAACAATAAGAAAAAAACCAGGTGCGTGCCATTTTTTAACAAAAACAAAGGCAAAACAACATTTGGGGGTTGTTTGTTCAATGGCCGCGTGTAGTTGCAAATCGAGCGAGTAGGGAGGGAAGAACAGCGGACGGGTCTTTATTTTCCTTGTGTGTTCCGTTCCGCCCGCTGATGGTGCGGTTTCCCTGAACTACAGAACTGCCGGCAAACTGATTCAAACGTGCCAAATCCACAAAGCGTCTTCAGCGTGAGTGCAAGTGTTCTGTGCTCGCCAAAGGCTACGTAATTTCTGCCTGGTCCCTCGCTCTTCCCACACAACGCAGCCGGCCTGTGGCGTGAAAGCGGTCGTCGCGGACACTCATCACAAAACAAGCAAGTGAGGCAAAAGGAGAGCAGTATGCAAACGGCGTTCCCACCCACGCAATCAGAGGTCAGCAATTGCACGACGCCGCCCCTTCTCGCGGGGATAAAAGCAGAGGTCGGCCGGGGACATTCACCCACCACTCCCCACTCTCCCCCGAAATGAATTCGAAGATCGTCTTCCTCCTACTCGCCGCGATCGTCGCCGTCTGCCAGTCGGCTTCCGTAAGCCCCGCTCTACCGTCGCTCCTTTCACTCACGCGCTTTTCAGCTGCGGGATCGCCGCCAAACCGAGGAAGTGACCGCTCTCCCGGTTGTTGAGGACACATCGCCGCTGCCGCTCGCCAAACAGGACACTCCGTTTTTCGTCGTTCACTCGACCACCCGCCAGCCGAGCGAAAGAACGGCCGCCGAGCAGAAGCTGGAGGTCGTCGAGAGCACGCAGTTCGTTCCCGCCGAGCAGCCCGTCGAAGAGAAGCGCCAGAACGAGGGGACTACCACCCCCGCCGAGCAGCAAGAGACGACCGAGGAGCCCGCTGAGCAATCGACCGAAGAGGCGACGGCTCCCGAGGAACGCCAGGAGACAACCGAGGAGCCGTCCACGACCAGCGAGCAGCCGCAAGAGACCACGGAGCACGCCCGCGAAACGCCGCAGAACGAGCAGCAAACCAGCGAGCAGCCGCGCGAGGAGTCGCCCGCCCCCGAGTTCCAATCGACCGCCGCGCCGACCGCCCATCTCGAGCCGCAGCCGCCCACTCCGCAAGTCGTCGTCGTGGCCACTCGCGAACTTCGCACCACGTTCTACCCGCTCGTGCCCGTCCAGACCAACCCGCCGTCCACTCACGTTCCGGTCGTCGCCCCCTTCCGCCCGTTCGTCTTCCAGCAGGGCGCGCAGTTCGAGCAGTCCCGAGTACTCCGCCGTTTCAAACGATTTTAACCACTCGCGCTTGTCCCATTCTGTTGTTTGGAGCTGCCGGTTGATGTGAATAAAACCATTGGAAATGAACGTGTTTGTCACTTGCCCAAATGCGAAAAGAACAAACGGCACGCAAACCAATCGTCGTTGCCACTGTCCTCTAGTTCCTCCAGCTGCTCTGCACGTTTGTCCTGGAGCCAAATGAGCACTTGGCCCTGTTCCACTGAAGGCATAAAAAGTGGAGTCTTTCGAGAGGACGTGACGTCCTCGTTGTTTGAACACTCCTGCAACCGCATGACCACGTGCTCGACCGTAGTCTCTGACCTCACACTTTCATCTCCGTAACGAAGCGAACGATTGGCGGACGTTCGTTGGCGCAGCCGGCGACAACAAACAATCCGCGGGTTCAACTCCTCGGCCGCCGGCTTTCGACTGCAGAGCGGAGCGAAGCGGAGCTCGTGACTTCGGCAGCAGCAGATGTCGAATGCAAACAAGTGCGTGGATAAAAAGCGACAGTTGGATGGAATTCAAGTTCAAAAATCGGCGGCCTGTCCGGAATGTGCCTCTACCTGCGTGACGCCTCGCTGCTGCTGTTCGCCCTACTCCTGCACGCCATGATCGCCCGCTTCCAAGAGAATCCCGCTTCCTTTCAAGACGAACTGGACGACGAGTGGGAGGAGCAAGCAGTGGAATGAAGACACTGGACGAAATCTCCAATCGTGGATCCCTCCCTCAACTGACCTCTTCCCTTTCTGCTGTGAATAAAACTCACTCTTTTTAAATTAAAAAGATACCTTCACGATCAGTGGACGAGTTGCTCCCACCCGCCGAGTGCGCGTTGAGTGCGCATTACGAGAATAAAATCCGTCGACTCGCGCTGCAAATAATGCAATGAAATGTTGTTGTCCATGAGACGTGCAGGTTGGCCGCTGGTTTCAGGTGGTAGTCAAAGATTTTTCTGTTCGCTCAATAGCTCCAGAAGCTCTCGCAGGGTTGCTTTGATCTGTTTTATTGTTGCAACACAGGACGAATACATTCATTAACCACTGAAGCCGTTCTTTTCAGTGCGACGCGGGCTGGGCGGGGGGCGGCGGAAGAGACTCCATGAAGCTGATGGCCTGGTTGTCGACGTCCATCTTGACACACCTGCAAACCATAGACTCTTGATCCATAAGCATTCGATGGACTCGCCAGTGGTTGTGGAAGACGTAGCCGAGCACGTAGTCGGTCGTCTCAACATCCGAGTAGTGCACGCTCAGGGCGCACTGGCCGTGCGGGAGCAACAAGTCGACGACGTAGGCGGAAGAACGGAGCGTGTAGTGATCTCCGCCGATGTTAAACGTCCAAGCGGGCAGACTGTTCGCCTTCGTGCAATCGACCGTGTAAATGCCGTGGTCGAGATCGTAATTCGGCTGCAGGTCCTCGAAGATGGCCAAGAAGGCCGCGTAGGGCAACAGGACGAGCGGAACGCCCGTGTCCAGCTTGCCGTAGCCCCCGTCGAACTGCTGGCCGTTGTACGCGAACGAATCGACGGTGAAGGCGAGCGAGCGCGTGTTCTCCAGCCACATCAATGGGTACGTGTTCTCGGGAGTCGCTGCTTTGCACAGGCCGTAAGCGTCTCCGCACTCTCCGAAGCTGCGACACAAATGAATTGTTCCTGTCGTTCTTCTCCTTACAACAAATAATTATCCACTTCACGAGTGTGTCCTAAAAGAGAGGGTTGGTGAAGATAAAGAGAAGAGCCTACCGCTTGTGCTTGCGTCGAGCCACTCGCACCAGTAGCGATCGGTGATGTTCAGCACTCGGAAGATACTGAGGATAGCCGAAGAGTTCTCGTTCTGGTTAGCGGCGTCTGCCGGATTCCTGAACTTGGAATCGGTCGTCAATAGTGCCGCCTTCTTTTCACTCACCAGCTCAAGCCGAGGACCCCGTCGAGCATCTCCGGGTTGTCCTCTTTGGAACTGCTGACGAAATTGACCACACCTAAAGTCCATCAGTCAATCGCTTGTCCTGCAAGGACGATGAAATTCGAGAAAGACGAACCGAATCCTTGCGTCGTTTTTACGCCTTGCTCCAGTTCGAAAAACTGCAAGGGACCACAGCTTTATGCAAACAACACCGAAGTTTGAAACCCCTGCTTGAAAACAGGCCTCACCCGCACAACGTCCGTGTAAGCCGCACCGGAAGCATTGAGCACCCCACTGAAGCCCTCGAAGTAACCGACGTTCACCGCAGTGGAGGATTGGAAGGGATCGTAGAAGGGCTGCTGGTTCGGAGTGTCGAGGCCGGGATAGTCCTTAGCGAGCAGGAACATTGCTTCCAATCCGCTTTCCATCGAAACCGTGAACCAGGCGGCTAAGTGGGGAGTAGCAGGTGTTCGCTGCAGGAAAACTTACGCGGCATGCCCACCTGAATGTTAGCAGTTAACGGCGCATCCGGGTATGCAGGGACATAGTTCTGAAATAACATATTGTTCGGTGATTGCTGAAAGCGTTGCTCACCTTGTGGATTTGGCGCATCTTCCGATGGTGCGCTTTAGGTCGTCGGCCAGCCAGCGCCGCTGTTTGACGCGCAGAATGGAAGGACTTTCGTCGATTGAGACAGCCGCCACAACGCCCACAGAAAGGAGAAGAAGGAGACAGTTGAATGACTTCATTTCTGGCCCTTCGTTCTATGGGATGCCAAGAAGCGAGTAATCGAGCGTTTTTATACGCCGAGAAATGGGCACGCGGGTTCTGCTCGATCCTGCCCGACTGGCGTCATTTTCTTTAAAATGTTTTAATTAAACTATTAGGTAATAAGCGGGACGAGGATTTGCAAAACAAGAACAACTTCATTTAGTTGCATGCGCTTCCTTCCATTGCAATCAGAGTGCTCATTCCGTTGACAGACGCCCATTTCGAGGACAGACCGCTTTGTGAAGCGCGGAATGTGATCGCTGGGATGATTTGCGGGGCGGGTAGTTGAACTCTCGGACGTTTTCCTTCTCATTAACCTTGCATTTCCTCGTGCACGGCGGCGATGAACGACAAGAAGCGAGCAAAAAGCGGTGATAAGGGGAAGGGAGAGTGTGCGGACAGACGAACTATTCTTCTCTCTTTCCGGCGGGATGAGGAGCTATTTGTCAAAGAAGATCCGCTTCGATCAAATCGTTTCGTCCGCTAATCTTCACGAGTCTCGGCAGCTATTGTATTCAAAGCTGGGAGCAAATATTGCAGTCGTCGAGGATCGCTTCGATTCGCTCAATATCTTCAAAAGTCCTCACGACGTTGTTTGCTTTGCTCTGCTTTATTGCTGCAACAAGACGACTGCAATAGTCAATGAATGGCGTGTTCCTCAGTTCAACGCGGGCTCGGTGGTGGGTGGCGGGAGGACGTCCAAGATGCTGATGGCCTGGTTGTCGATGTCCATCTTGACGCAGAAGAGCTGATGGAAGACGTAGCCGAACACGTAGTCGGTCGTGTGCCCGAGAGACATGTCCATGCTGAAGGCGCACTGGCCGTTGGGCAGCGAGAGGTCGACCACGTAAGCGGTGGAGGGGACCGAGTAGTTGCGGCCGCCGATCGCAAACGTCCAGTCGGGCAGCTGGCCGGCCAGGCTGCAGTCCACCGTGTAGACCGAGTACTCCTCCAAGAACGTCGTTCGGACGTCGTTGTAGGGGCCGAAGAACGCGTCCAACGACAGCAGGATGTACGGGATGCCGGTGTCCACTTTGCCAAAGCCGCTCTCGAAGCGTTGGTCCTTGTAGATGAAGGCGTCCACTTGGAAGGCGAGCGAGCGCGTGTTCTCCACCCACACCAACGGGAGGGTGTTCTCGGGGGTCGGCGGGCTGCACAGTTCCTCTAAACAGCCGCCCAATTCGACCTCAAAGTCGTACAGCCGGCCGAATCCTGAAATGCGATCGATGAAGAGAAGACGAGTAGAAGGCGAACCGGGAACCGAGTCGACCTCGAGCCAGCTGCACCAGTAGCGCTCGATGTTGCCGAGCTCTGCGAACAGATTGACGATCGCCGACGAGTTCTCGGTGGGGGTGACCGCCGTGGCCGGATCCCTGGAAGATTAAGCAATTCTTGCAGTACGCTTTCCCACTCACCAGCTCAATCCCAGAACTCCGTCGGGCATGTGCGGGGAGTCGGACCACCAGTCGATGACTTTGTTCACGACCCCTGAAAGCAACCGGTGGATAAATGGAAGCCGTGGTTCTGGTCACCGAAACGCTGGGTTGTGTTGAACCCAAAGCCGACCACCTGCAATCAAATGGGATGAATGTCGATGGCAGACGCATGAATGAGCGGCGACCACGAATTTCTGCTTGCCGCCGCTGCTCAAAGCCCCCCGTCTCCGCCCGACTCACCCCAACGACGTCCGTGTAGGCCGCGCCGAAGATCTCGAGATCGCCGCTGAACGCGTGGTAGCGGCCGCCGGCGGGCTGTGCGCTGGACGATTGGGCGAGATCGTAGACGGCCTGCTTGTCGCCGAGTCCGGGGTAGTCCCGTCCGAGCAGGAAGATCACCTCAGAGCCCGTCTCCAGGGCTACCGTGTAGTCGACGCCTGGAAGAAACAAAGTGAGATTAGGAGGATTTCGGAAGAACGAACGGGGCGTCCCGATGGAGATGGTCGCGAAGATTGGGGCGTCCGGGTACAACGGAACGTAGTGCTGAAAGGTCGACAGTGAGCGGCCTCCCCTCGTCCACCTCACCTTGTGCGTCTTGCGCATCAGCCGGTGGTGTTCCTTGAGGTCGTCGGCCGTCCATCGCTGCTGCTTCCCGTGCACCACGAGCGGCTTCTTGTTGACGGCGGGTGCCGCCAAAGCAACGGAAAGAACGAGGATGAAAGCGAAAAGAGTCTTCATTTCGCTCGCCGATCTCAAGGGAAGAGTGAGGAGCAGATCTCTCCACGCCTGTTTTTATACCGGACGGAAGTGAACGGCGGGGAGGCGGAGCAGATGCTTTCCGTTGTTTGTCATCGTTTGACGTCGTCTGATCAACGAAATCAATTAGCGGCGAGCAGTCGAAGAATCCGGAGACCAGCCACACGATCCGTAGGGTTCGAGTCCCATCGGTTGGCCGGTGGGTGCGGCTCTCATTAGGGCGGCATCCCCCGCGTCTTCTGCTGCTTCTTATCGTCGTGCTCCGGGCGAAGTAGCCACTTCTGACGTCCTTCTCTGTAAGCGTTACCCTGATTGATCAGCATAGAATGTAGTGAGGGGCTTTTTCAACGAAAAGAACGGAAGATCGCCTCCGGTCGGCCCATGAGAATGTCAAAATAAGGAAGCTGATAACGACGGCCGGAAACCCAGCAATTTCGTTGCTGACGTCAAACACGGCGGGTGGCTACGCCGAAAGGTTCACGGCAATGCCAAACCCACCCAAAACTGTATTGATCGACTGAATACCGTGCTTACGAGTGGCAAAGAGCATGCAACCCATCCTTTTGGAAGACGTGCACCGCCAAGGATCCTCAAACGAATTCGATCAGAAAGAGATCTTTTTGTTGGTGGACGTCTCGTGTCTGCCCGCACGAAAACAAGCGGCGGAAGCCGACTGTTCTGCTGATTTGGTTTTTGCTCACCGACCGCTCGAAGTGATTCACATGCGGCGACAGCACTTGCAACGGCTGGTCGGCTTCTCGCCTTCTTCGCTGAAATGCGGCAAGTTCTTTTGCTTATTTTCCTGCTTTTTGTTCATGCACTCGCCAATACGGTGATTCGAATCGCGATAGAGCCAAAGGTGCAGCCGAAAGCGATCAGCAGTGAGCTCTCTTCCGAGTTTCCGTTTACCCACTCGTTCAGATGTCCAGCGCTTCATGTTCGCGCGGAGTGGGACGGCCGTCAGCGAGCCGCTCGATAGCCACGAGTTTCTCTACTACACGGGGCCCGTCCACGTGGGCACGCCGCCCGCCCGCTTCGACGTCCAGTTCGACACGGGCAGCGACCTCCTTTGGCTCACGACGCCCGACTGCGTGGACGACGCGAGCGGCGGCCCGTGCACCGCCCAAAAGCGGCCGTACGACGTGCGGCGGTCACCGACGGGCCGCCGGACGACGCGGAAGTTCGGGATCGGCTACGCGGACGGCTCGTACGCCGTCGGCCACTTCGCCCGCGACGTGTTTGGGGTGAGCGTCGAGAAATCGACTCAAAACGTGGACTTCTACCGCTTTCAGCTCACAGCGGATACGACAAGAAGCGATGCTCGCGGCTTTCTGTTCGGAGCGGCGGACCACGAGCGCGGGATGAACGCGAGCGAGATGGACGGACTGCTCGGGCTGGGCTTCGCGCAGGACTCATCGCCGAAAGGAGCGAACTTCCTGCAGTCGCTCGACGCTCGCTTCGTCTTCCAGCCGCCCGTCTTCACCGTCTGGCTGCCGAAAGATCGCTGGACGGCGGGCGCGATCACGTTCGGCAGCTTGAACGACGAGCAGTGCGGGCCCGTCCTGACGACCGCCCCGGTGGTGGGCGACACTCCCTTCTGGCAGTTCGAAGCAAGTTCTCCTCTCCACTAACTCATTCTTCTTTTCTTCCTCCAGGTGTCGGCGGTCAAAGTGGACAGACGGGAGGTGCAGCGGGACGTCGTGGCGATCAGCGACACGAGCACCTCGCTCCTCTTCGTTCCGCCCGCCGTCTTTGAAGCGATCGCCCGCGAGTACCCGGTGGGAGGGTCGATCGACTGCAACGGAGCGGGAGTGCGCGGCCTGAAGCTCGAACTGCAAGTGGGCGGCGAGTGGCTCGTGCTTGACGGCGTCGACCTCCTCACTCCCGCCCACGACGAGTGCACGCTGGGAGTGCACTCGAGTGGCGGCGATTTGTTTCTCCTGGGCGACGTCTTCATTCGGAAGTACTGCCACGTGCACGATTACCGCCACAAGCAAGTGGGCTTCGCTCTGGCTAATGACGAAGAATGAACAACCTCTTCGTGTAGAAAATGAGCTCTTGAAATAAGTTGGTTGGAACGTTCTCGTCTATAGTCCGTTATAACGTGGTTTCTCAGTGTTAAATGGAGAGCAAAGCCTAAAAAATAAAGGCCGTTTGTGTTGGGTGGGCAACGTCGTGGTTTCTGTTTTGTTCATCAACGGTCGTTCGGTCACACGCGAAGCCAAAAGACGAGAAGCACGCGTGTTTGAAACAAAACAACGTCCACTCGGCGTCTTTTCTTCGCATTCTGGTTTGAATTTTGAGTTCACATCGCGAATGAGAAACTACGAAAAGCGACCATCGACTTGTTTATCAGCACCCAAAGAACTCGCTACAACTCTTGTGCTCAAGTGATGTGGCTGAGCGGGTGTGTGCCGCGAAACTCGGCCGACTTGAAGCGATTGCAGCAGAGGAGGCGCTTGAAGAAGTGGACGATTGGGCGGCGGTAGCTGCCGATGAAGAGGAGGACGGTGAGGAGATTGAACAGCGGCAGGAGAAAGACGAGCGGAGTGACGATTTCGTGGAAGAACGTGCTCGGTCGTTGGAGAACGGAGGTCAAAAAAGTGGAGAAAAGCAGATTGCCATAGACGATTGCCGGAATGAGAAGCTGCAAACAAACAATCGACTGGGTGCCCTCATCCCTTCCTGCTGTTCACCTTGGCGAATAAACTGCGGCTAAACTGCGTCAACATCTGCTTGCTCTTTTCGCTCATGTGCGCCGTCTGGTGGCGAATGAAGCGAACGGAGAGGACGGCGAAGAGGGCGGCCAGCACGACCGGTAAAACGTTGAAGTAGTGGTTGAAAATCCACACGGCGTCGTTCAGTTTGCTTTCCTACAGACAAGAATTATAAAGGATGATGAAATATGTGACTTGCGTGCGTGTTCCCAATCAGAACGACTGCTCCTTCGTCAGTGCGAATCCACCAGCCCTGAGCGGGATCCACGAATTCGAGGAACGCCTCATTAAACATGTTGAAACCCTGCGGGAGAGCAAAAAAGACGACCAAGAGAAGAGCGATGGAGAGTCGAAGAGCATTCGGGGGATCGCGTCTGCAATCACCAGTGAGTGAAGAAAACGAGTTTCCGCACCCACCGTCTAATCAGTTCGAGGCGAAACCAAAACTCAAAGCAGAGGAAGCCGCTCGAGAGGCCGAACAAGCAGAGATTGACGCCGAGAAGCGTCCATTGGACGACCGGTGGCGTCGCAGAGACCGGGCCTGCAAGCAAGTACACGACTCTTCCCTTGTAGTTGTTGATTCTCTGCAATTGTCGAGGGATTGACCTGAAGCATCTTCAACTGCTCACCATTTGCGTGAGGAAGTGCACGACCAAAACGAAAAGGTCGATGAAATTGCCAAGCAGAATAACGCGTTTGAAAGGGCGGATCGAGCGGTCGGAGTGGAAAACGATCAGGAAGAGGAGGAGGGCGGCCAGCAGTAGCCCGACCACAAGCACGATCCCGTCCCGCAGTCGGATTTGCTGGGCGGCCTCGCTGGACGGCGAACTCCAGGCATTCAGGTCGAACGCGTCGTTCATTCCGTCGAGTGGGTGAAACAAACGAACGTTCCGCTTGCGGGCCAAAATTCCTTGGCGCTCCGCTCCCATCCGCCTACAATCCGACGAACACTGGTCGGCCACGTGGGAACGTCGGTTCAAATTCGTTGTTGCTCTCGCCCAGTACCTCGAATTGCATGCAGTCGAGAAGCGTGGCCATTAAACTTCATGCGACGTCATCGCGCCGAGCAAAGGCCAACAGTTCAAAGAAGGATGTAAAGCGTTCTTTTCTGCTTGCGAACGGCCGCCCTCCAATCACTCGTTTATTTCTTTGTTCACGCACAACAGCAGAAATAAGGCTAACGGAAACGGGCGAGCAGCGCGGGATCCCACTCGTCAAGGCGGACGGTCGTCATTCCGGAGCGGCCGACCGGCACGGGAGTGGTGGGCCGCCAGCGGTTGGCGCGCCACTCGAACAGCTCGCAGTGCGGCACGACGCCCTTCGGGTCGCAGCCGGCAATGGCGAGCGGGTCGTCGCGCACGAGCGTGAAGCCGAAGTTCGAGCTGCCGCGACCGATGAATGATCAAGAGAAGCAGAGGAAGACGAACCGCACGTGGCCCATGGGCGCCACCTCGTTCCAGCGGCCCTCGCGCGGGTCGAAGAACTCGGCGCTGCCGGAGCGGCGGTTTCCGTCGTGCCCGCCGGCCACCAGCAGGACGCCGCGCGTCTCGACGGCCGCCGGCGCCGTGCGGCGGGAGCGCATGCGGGCGGCGAGCGGCGTCCAGTGGCCGCGCTGCGGCTCGAACACCTCCGCCGAGTCGAAGGCCGTGTCCCCGTCGAAGCCGCCCACCAGCAGCACGCGCTCGTCCATCCACACGCTCGCCGCATCGCTCCTGCAATGGCCATTGGGGGAAGAGAAGAGTGGGAGGACAAACCGGCAGAAGTTCAGCGAGGGCAGGCGCTCCCAACGGCTCGCCTCGTCGCCCAGCACGAACATCTCGGTGGTGCCCACGCGCCGCTCGCCCGTGTGCCCGCCGGCGAGCAGCAGGCGGTCGGCGCCGATGGGCGCCAGGCTCGCGTAGCAGCGCGGAGAACTCAGCTCCATCTCGGGCATTTCGGTCCACGACTGCAGAGCGAGCGGGAGTGGAGAGAAGGAGGGAGAACTCACCAGTTTGCGGAGGTCCACGCAGAAGACGCGCCGGCTGAACTCCGTGTGGCTCCCGAACGTCCCGCCCGCCGCGAACACCCGATCGCCGAGGCGGGCGGCCGCGTGGAAGGCGACGGCCGGAACGTTAAGCTCGTCGGTGTGCGGCAGCGAGCGCCACTGGTCGGCGTACGTGTCCAAGAGGGCCGTCTGGCGGATGGGCGCGTTCGCCCCCCAGCCGCCCAGCAGGAGGACCGCCGAGAAGGGCGCACGGTCGGCCGACGGCTCCCACACCTCCAGCGCCTCCACTTCCGCCCGCAACGCCGCCCGCCGCTGGGGATTCGCTCGGCCGGCCGCCTCGTACTTGGCCGCGTTCTTCTGCAGCGAGCAGTTGACGGGAGTGCGGACGGCTCGCCTGAAGCCACTCGGCGACCATCCGGCGATCAATGTCCACACTGGAGTTCGCGCGCGCGTCCAGCAAGCGGCGGAGCTCGGCGGCGCGCAGGAAGCCGAGGGCGCCCGTCTTGGCGACCGCGTGAAACTCGGCGATCAGCAGCCGCCACACGCGCTGCGCGACCGCCGGCCACGAGTGTTCTGCACGATGGAAGAAGCAGTCGATTGATGGGTGGGAAGGGGACTCACGAATGCGATGCCAAACGAAAACCGCGGACTCGGGACACGCGCGGTGGGCGGCGGCGGCGGCGAGCAGGAGCTGCGGCCCGCCGGCGTCCAGCTCGATGGCCGCGTCGTGGACGTCGAGCAGCACGTGGAGGGGCCACGCGGTGCAGAAGCGGGCCGCCAGCTCGACGGCCGCGCAGTCGGCGGCGTGGAGCAGCGCGAACAGGAGGGCGAGCGGGTGGCCGCCCGCGTTCACGACCGCCGGCTGCTCGGGATCCGCCCGCTCGGCGAAGCGGCGGCCCAACTCCTCGCTCCAGCGGACCAACAGCGCGCGCTGCACGCCGAAACGGACGCCCTCGACCGCCTCCACGAAGTCGTCGGCCTGCGGGAAGTCGAACGGCTCGGGCGGGCGGCCGTCGCGCAGCGCCCGCAGCGTCCGCTGCTCGTGGGCGCGCACGGGGATGCGGCGCGGGTCCGGCGGCACCTTGACCTCCGCGCCCCGCTCCGTCGCCCGCACGAGTCGCCCGACGGCCGCAAAAAAGGCGGCGTCCCGCGAGTCGTCCAGCTGCAAACAGGCGATCACTCCTGCCTTCTCCCCTTCGCTCACCATCGCCGCCCACTCCTCGAAGTCGTTCTCCGTCGACGAAGTTTGGAGCATCCCGCGGGAAGACGGCCGACTCGTTCGGGAAGTGCGGAAAAGCAGAGAGAAGTGAGTGAGCATTTTGAACAAATGGAGCGAGTTTGCATGAAGGCGTTTGTCTCGTCTCGATGCAAAAATGACAACGCGCTTCTTTCGGTCGTCGTTCCGGTCGCTCTTGGGCGTTTGCGATAAAGTTGGGGAACAGTCGAACTCGGCAATGAAAGATGACTGGAATTTGACCGCATTGTTATATCAACCGAGTACTTGATCAAAGATTTATTGTGTAACATTCGATGACGAGGCTCCTACTGTAGCGGTGCGGAAACTCAATGAGAACAGTCTTTTAGGTCCGGTATTCACTATTCGGCTCTTTCGGAAAGGACCCAAGAGATAATCGCGGTACGGGCGAATCACCGCGACCATAATGAGAAAATCGATCGTACTGTGAGTAGCAACGATGCAGATAAAAACGAGAAACAAGTGACTGTACTGAACAAGACGCAGCCCCATGAGCACCAATGTGAGCAGGAAGGGAACGGTCATGGTTGCAAAAGAAGTGAGATTTTGAGCGATACAGGACTTCAGCAGCATCACCTGCATTCGGTAGGTTTTGACGTGGAAAGTGGCTTTTCGGCTGCGAAGCGTGAGAGCGGCGTGTGAGAAGGACGAACGGTACGCTGCTCCCAATGAACGTAACCAAAAGATCCGCGCTGCCGCGGGACGCCGCCTGCTGCTCGTTGAAGATCATGCAGCTCAAGGAAGGTTCGTGTTCGTACAACGCTCGCATGGTGAGGCTGTTCGCTTCGACCACGCGTCGGTCTATTGCGGCCTGGGCGTCGGTGTGGTGCCAATACTCCAAAAAAGACGCGTGAAAAAATAAAACAGTGAAAAACCCACGACAAGCCCGAATTCGATCACCAACAGAAAGGCGACTTCAAGGTAGGGCGTCACGCGACGATACGCGCGGTTGACAGCCGACGTTTCGCCCAACGACGCCATCACGCGGTAGAAGAGAGAGGCGTTTAGCGAAGCGGCCTTGCCCATTCCCAGCATCAAGCCCACCGTCGACAGGCCCCTGGTCCACAAGCTCGGTTGGTGGCGGAAGAAAGAGGCGGAAAACCCGCACGTGTAAATGGACACCAGAACGGGCTGCCATAAGCACAAGATGAAATTGAACCCGGCGTTCCACACGACTTGGTTCAGCAACATCCACTTGTAGGTGCTCATCGTGGTCGGCGAGGCACGGATGATGACCAGCATCGAGAGGCCAGCACTCAGCACAGTTGTAGCGAGGATCGTGTACAAAGCGACGGAATAGAGCTGCAGTTGGTGTTCGTTGGGGATGCCTTCGGCCAGCGACCGCTCGAAGTCGGCCGACTCCATAACGCAACGAAAGAGAGAATAAACTCGAAGTGGGCGAACTGCGAGGAACTCGAAGAACAGGTGATTCCGCCGTCTGATCCTTTCACCTGCTGCTGCTAGCGGTCCTGTCGTTTCGGGGTTCCTGTAAAAAGCAATAATCCGGTGATCTTCAATGTCTACCGTTGATGTCACTCAAAGAGCTCTCAAAGAACTCTCAAAGAACGGACTTAAAGACGACGATTCGAACGTCGCGAGCAGGGCCTCTTGCTGCTTGTCAACAAATGAGCGGTTGTGCAATAAAGTCCATCGGCTTCAGGCAACGATTGCGTTTATGACAAGGATTACGGGGACTACGACATCTAGATGTCTTTGCTTGACGATACATTGCACGTAAACGACTTCCAAGTACCGGTTTTTACAATAGGCCAAGCACGAGAAAAGCCATCCCATCAGAAGGATGTTTATTCTCGCGGTCAAGCAATGATTCGACGAAACTCTTCAAAGTATTTGTCCGTAGGATTTGCGGGCGCAACTAGAGCTGGTGTTGTGCGGATTCGATGGAAGATGCACAGGCTGACGAATTGAAGGAACATGCCAGCAGTCCGGGCGAGGTTCGACGTTTCTTTTACGAAGGCCTCCTCGCCCACCGACAGGCCGCCGGCCAGGGAGAGGTACCAGAAAGTGTACGCAATTTGCAGCACGTAAAAGATGGAGTGGGCGAGTGAGAAAGGAAGGATGAGCCCCATCGAGATCTTCGACTCGTGCAAGAGAAAGGAGCGGGTAAGCGTATACGAATTGCCGATCGACCTGCAGATTTCTCTGATTAGTTACTCGGTTTGTTCGTGCGCTTGCCGGTAGTAACGAGCTATCCGCCGCCTGTTCGCGATCAACAGCCACACATCGCCCGCCGTCACCAGACAGTCGAGAGTGATGGAGAAAGTGTTGATCTGCCGAGAGCGTTGTTGTCCGAGCGTGCGGTTGCTTGTGACGCCTGGACAGTACGGGCTGTCGGGGAACGACGGAGTTGAAGTAAAGTGGAAGTAGACGTAAGTGTAGGGCAGAAGAATCTGTAATCGATTCAGTAACTACTCATGCTTCAAATGATGCAAACCAGTAAGAAACACAAGACGAAACCCAGCCACTGCCCAGTCGAGCGACGGCCGTTCGAACAGACGGCGATCCCCCGTTCCACCAGGAGGGCGGCGTGCCACAGCGGAAACACAATGGTGTTCACGCCCACGGTTTGAATGAACGCAACGTAGCAGGAATAACCGCTCCAGACGTACGAGCAAGCGGGCACGTTTCGCAGGACGGCCACCTAAAAAAGGGTATAGCGCTCATTTCATCGCTACTCACCAGTCGATAACCGCAGACGAGAAAGGTGTTTAGCAATCCCACAAAGTAATACGTGATTCCCGTCCACAAGACCATCTAAACGAATGACTCTCGCTACTTTACACGTCAATTCCGCACCTTCAAGTTCACGCCGACCACTCCGAAGACGCGGCGGACGAACGACGTCCGCAGGTAGGCGACGAGAGCGACTGCCGTGAAAACAGCCAGAAGCAGGTGGGCGGCGTTCACCATCACAATCTTTCCCGATCGATTGATTTCGGCTGCCAATTCACACAAGCCGGCAGTCGGGGCGGCCATTTGGGCGAAATGAAACGAAAGACGACTTCATTGCCGCTTGTACAAAATCCGCCGGCCACGATCCGTTCTTTTGTGCTATGCGGAAGGAACTACAAAATGTGACTGACCTTTGTCTGTCCCTCAAAGCACAAAAGGTGATGAGTCTTGTCCCCGCGACGAGTTTGTAGTCGCAGCATGAGGAGTGAGCAGGCCTTATCGCACCAGGCGTTTGCTTTGAAATCGAGGAAGTTCTCGAACTTCACGTCATTAGGGTCGACTCAATTCAGCGATCCTCCTACGAACAGGTAATGTTCTCTATGCAAACACAGTCGAAATGCGGTAAATTGTCGTGCGTTCATTCGCAACTCTTGCTGAAGACATGCCTCGAGTGCTTCGACTCGCTTGTTGCGCTACGAGCGCTCGATGTCCGGCAAGCCGGCGCTCACCTCCGTTTCGACGTCGCGCAGAATGCGGAAGGAGCTGTACTCAGCTCTGCAAGCGAAACGGTTGAAGTAGACGGAGAGAAGGCGAACCAATCGGCGCCGAATAGATCGGTCACCTTCCCGTACGGGGTCCCGTCGTCCATCTGCCCGTAGCCGACAATCCGAACAGCTAGCGCGTCCAAGTAGTCGCCGGTCAAGTGGCGATACACCCCGCTTTTGTCCAATATCTTACGCTTTCTGTCGTTGCCCCCGCGCCCACTCCACTCGGTTGACGGAATTCATGGACTCTCCGTTTAATTCAATGGCAGAGGCGTTTTTTCGACAAGCCGCCGTTTCGAACGGGCACATTTCTGGTGATAAGCGGGCAGTTTACGCGTTCCGATCGAAATTGGACGCGAAATGCGCGTCCCGTGCAATCAAACTGCCAAGTTCGCGTTCACCTTCGGCCAACGGAACATCACGATCACGTCCGCCGAGTATCTGGAACGCATAGACGAGAAGGCGGAAGCCACCTGCAGCCTTTACATGAGCTTCTACGATTTTGACGACGTTCAGTTCGCCATCCCGGCGAGGATCTTCAACCGCTATTGCCTGTTTTTCAACTACAAGACGTCCGGACAGGGGTTTGCCGACCGCCTTAACCAGTGAGTGTGTCGACGTCATGAATGTTCGGCACAAGAATAAACTAAGTACGCATGCAGATTGTGTTGTTTGTCCAGACGGAATTTGTAGTCTGCAAGAAGCACAACTCAATTTGTGTTTTGTTTCTCGCCTTTTTGCGATCCTGCTGCTCAAAGAAAGGAGGCTTTGGTCGGGCGTGAGTCTTGCATTGATCGACTGCGTGCTCTTTCACTCGGTGACAACCGCCCACTCCTGCTCAACAAGGAACACTTCCGGCAACAGACGAGCAGGTGGAAATTCGGATGGCGGCCGCAGCGGGTGGTCGTCGCACGGAACGGATTCGAGTAACACGCCGACGGCCGTCAGTTTGTTTTCGGAGATGAACTGGCGGCGGTTCTTCGAGTGTTACGAGATTTCGATTGCCTCTACTTTCCTTCTGTTGAACTTCCTTGTCGTCTACTTGTGTCTCTCTAAAATTCCAAAAGAGATGTTGGTCTATCGCGGGGTCCTTCTGTTCGGAACGGCCGTCGACTCGCTGTACGCGGCCGTCTCCGCTTTGACGAACGTTGTAAGCAACAAACACACCAGAGAACTCTGTACTCTTTCGTTCAGGTGGCGGTCGGCCGGGACGCTCGCCTCATCTTCTTGATGACTTCCCCCGTGCTGCCGTCGACCGACTGGTGGGCGGTAGTCGGCAACTGCTCGTGGGGCATCGTCCTTTACGCGATGGTCGTGAACGTCTGCCTTCAGTTCGTCAATCGAACGAACATCATCTGCTTTGACGGCCGGTACTCCAATTGGCACCTGGCCGCCTTCTTCCTCTTTTTTGTCTCGTGGACCACCGCTCACGTGATGTCTGTGGGCGTCGTGTTTGACCTCCGCTACGACCCGCAGACGGTGCAGGAATTAAAAGAAAACCCGATCTTCGCGGACTTCGAGATCCCTCGGTACATTGGAGGCGACACGGTGGGCAGCAGAGAAGGGCGGATGACCGATTGCTTGCTTTCAGCACTCCCTGGCCGTCGTCCTCAACCTTGTGGACGCCCAGTTGATCATGGCGACTGCTTACGGAATCGTGGGCGTCTGCGAGTTCAAAATCCGACGGAAACTGCGCGATGGTCGCGAGCATTTGCGGCCGGCCACCATCAAAATCCAGCGGCAGCTCTCCCGCATTCTCAGTCTCCAAGTAGGTTCTCTTATTTTCTGAGTGCATTGTCGTTCAGGCCCTCTCGCCGATTGTGAGTCTTGTGATCCCGATCGGGATCTCGTGCCTTCTGCCCGTCCTCAACGTCTCGTTCGGATGGCTCCCGCTCTTTGCGAAGCTCACCATCGGCATCACGCCGCTGCTTAACCCGCTGATCGTCCTGTTCGCGGTCCCCCGCTTCCGAAAGGCCCTCATCCGCATATTTTCGTTCGGGAAAACAACAAAAATAATTTCGATCTTGAATCCGACGCCCCGGCGGCAATCCACGAATCAGTGAACGGTTGCTTGCCGACGCATAAATGCTTTTCGTAAAGAACACAAGTTTCCTATAGGCAATTATGGCTACAGAGTGCGATCAATGCGTTTATTCATCAAGTCTTTTGACAATCAAAAAAGCGTTTACTGGTTGATTGCAGTCGCGAGGCCGACGGTCTTCGTTTCGTAGTTGTAGAGGAGGCACCGGTTGCGGAGAGTGGTGACCGGCCGGGCGTAGTGGGAGTCGCTGTCCGCGGGGGCGGGGAGGAAGTCGCACTGGCCGCTCGGCGTCTCCGTCGACTTGTCCATCAGGTCGGCGGCCGCCACGCGAACGTCCACGCCGCCGATCGAAAAGACGAAGTCGTCCGCCCAATCGCACGGAACGGTGGCCGTCTTGCTCGCTTGCCCGCCGTTCATCAGCAGGACGACCGACGAGAAGACGGCCGACGGGAGTTCCATGTGGTCGCTCGTCAAGTGGAAGAAGGCGTCGACGCCCGACCCGAACGTGTACTGGGCAACGGACAGCCTGAACGGTCGATCAATTGATTGAGGGCGTGGAGAAGAGGGCTCACTTGTCTAATCGAACCTGCCAGTCCACGAGCAACGAGAACTCTTTCGGGATTTCCATCCAGTCGTTCGCGCACTTCGCCGGCTGCCGGCCGCTCAGCTGGAGCGTTCCGTTCAGCGGATCGTCGCGCATGTTCACCGCCGGATGTTGCAACGGAAAACGGAAGCAACTTTGCGCGGAAACAAGGGAGCTGCGGGATGGTTTCACATTTTGAAACAATAAATTGTGCGGTGGAATAGTTTGCAAATGTCTAGCAACGTTTTGCGCTTCTTTTATCAACCCGCTTGCCTCAAGAAGCCTGCTTTTTGCTGTCGATTTTATCGCATGTTTGCCCGCTTTCGGAAACACTCACCGCATTCTAAAGTTTTCTTTGGACGTTCCTTTTTCGGTTAGTTTTTGCATTTGTCGCGGTTTTTTCGCTATTCTCTCACTCCAAATCGTTCCACGACAAATGCATCCCGAAGATCCGTGGGTCATTGGGCTGATGGCCGCCTTCGTCATGTGAGTTGATTTCACGACTGAAGTTTGACTTTTGACCTCACGCTCCTCTTTTCGTTTCAGCGCTTTCTGAACGTGTGCGTTCTTCCAGTGCGTTCGCCAGTACCGATCACTCTGCCACCACTTTGACTCGTCTTCCGATGAGTGCAGTCAAGCGTGATCCACTCGTGAGCGTTTGCTCTTTTAAATAAGAACCATGTTTCACTGACTTGATGATTCGTTTTTGAAGCTTGTTGGCAAACGGAAAGACACCGCTTCTTATCGGCTTCTTGTATTGTGTCTTCCGTGCTTCCGCTCTCGTTTGTGGAACGAAAAGACAAGTTTTCTAACCGTTTTAATCGTACGTTTTCGACGCATTCGTGTTGCTCAAAGTCGTTAAAATCGTCACGATCGTGGGAACGTACGGTAGACACCAAAACACGCTGCTCAACTATTAAGATCACGTCCCAAGCACAAGCACATGCGGACGGATCGGCGGGATCAAATGGAAGCGATCGATCACGGCCGTCCGCCGGACGTCAGCGCCATCTCGTCAGTTTTGATTCGTGGCGTGTGGACGGACAAATTGGCCGCCCGTTCGTTCGGCAATTTGCGGGTCGGCGGGATGAAAGACCGGGCGCCCTTTTAGCCGCTCACCTGCCTGCACACGTGATCCCTCCGTCGGATTTTTGATCGTTCGACTCGAGAACTGCGTCAACAAGCAAATTGCCGATTGCTTGATCTTTGCGGATAAATTACGGCAATTCCGCGCGAAGGTCGAAAAGAACCATGCAACCAAAAACCGAGCCACAAAGTAGAAGTCAACCAGCTTTGATCCTTTGCTTCTCTGCCTGTTCTCTACCGTCCAGAATCCTTCTCATGTGGCTGTTTATTGTTCGCACTTGACCGTATTTACAGTTCAAAGTATGTACAGTCTATTCGCAGGATGATTAAAGCAGGAAAGAGTCAGTGAGAATTACATCAGTAGAACGAACAAGATGCTTCTGGCTGCTTACTTGTCCAGCAGTCCGTTCCGCTTCATGTCGGCGAAGGCCTTGTCAAAGACCTCCTCCCACTCGGCCTTCTGCTCGGGAGTCGTGGACACGACGAGGTACTGCATGGCGATCAGAAAGGCCTCCGTCACTTTCTGTAAGCAAGAAAGAAGCGAGTAGAGGAGAGCGAAGTAGTGGTGGACTCACGTGAAACTCGCGGAGCGGCACGTCCAGCCGGTCGAAGTCCTCCTTCAGCTCTTCGAGAGCTGCTCGCCACTTCTGCTCGTCCGGCAGAGCGGCCGGCAGCTTGAGGATTCCCTCGAGCAGGCGGACGGCGCAGATGGCGAACGTAGGCGAGCCGGCCACCTCGTTGAAGCCGAACTTGTCGTACTGCTGGTTCAGCTCCGGGTGGTGGGCGAACAGGCTGCATGGCGAAGTGGGTAACAAGAAAGAAGTGGGCAGGGGGACTCACTGCGTGAAGAACTCATGGGTGGCTCGCTCGTCGACCGGAAACTGCTCGGCGTGCTGATTCAACAGCTGTGAGTCGACCACCATCGTGCTTCTTTTCGAAGTTCGTGGAGTGACGGCGCTGGTACTTGAGGACGAGTTGGGCGACGAAACGTTTCAAGGGCGACGTTTTGAGCGACTTTTTGATTGCGCGCTTGGACGAAATTGCGGATCTGAAACAAGCAAGCGGTAGTTGGGGCTGGAGTGGGAGGACGCGAATGGAATGCACGGAAAGAAAAGGAGTGAACTGTTGCAACGTTCAATTCCTGCCGCTACCTCCGGCTTTTAACCGCCGCTTGGAGTTCAGAAACCAATCACCGATCCACGGGAACACGCCTCGTGGGAAAACAACACGAGCCGCAAGCAACCGAGGCGGCTTGCGGAAGGCGGGGCCAAAAAGCGGCAATCCGAGCTTGCCGCCTGCAGCCGAACGCCGAGCGGAGAGTTGGGGCCAAAGTGGAGCTCAAGAATCACGTTGCTCCTGCTCCCGCCTGCCTGATTGCTGCTTGTTGTTTGCAGAGGACGTGTGAAAAGAACATTTCGTTGCGGGCGGGCGCCAATTGTTCGCCCGAACGCCCAACTGTTCGCTCCGAGCACGCAGCGGGTGATCTCCGAATTGACGGCTGACGGGCGGGCTGGAGTCAAAAGAGCAAGTGCCAACGATCTTTTTTGATCCCGCCGGCTAAATCGAGCTTCTTGACACCCGCCGTGAGCTTAATTGAGATCACGCCCGTTTATTTTCGTCTTGCCGTTGTTTTTGCTTAAAGTTTTGCAATTTCAATCGCTCCGGTCGCTTCGAATCGATTGGACGAACGACGGAAAGCAGGCGGACGTCTCGTCACGTGAGAGATCCGAGCGCCGATCGTCGAACTCCGCCGGCCGGCGGATCAAAACACGAACATAATCGCCGCATTCCTCACATCCCGATCGAATTACCCACTCAAACGTCTCGTTCGTCTGTCGGAAACGGACGGAACTGAGATAAGCAGAAAGCTTGAGCGACAGGAGGTTTGTTGTTCGGCCGGAGCTCACGTCAAGCATCGAATTACGGACGACTTTTGATCCCGGCGGCCTGCAAATCGAAACTATCGTATTTGCTTGAGCATCTGATGGATGAACACCGAAAAAAGTAAAAATGAAGTCCAGGCAATAAAACAACAGGTCACAAGTAGTGATGGGAGTTCTCACAGGAAATTGAATCGAATTTATGGGCTTGAGCCCTTACAAGAGGTTTTGTTGTGAACTTGCAAAGACAAAGCGGTAGTCATTGACGAGCGGACACACAACGAAAGGCTGAACACTTGGGATTGCCCTCCGCAGCATTCGAAAGGCGAACGTGAACGTGTAACTTGATTTCGGCAACAAGGTCCAAAAGCACAACCGGTGGAGCCAAGACGGCTCGTTTTCAAAGAACTGCTTGCTTGTTCACCTTTCGCCGATTTTCCTTTTTGCCCGCAAACGCAAGCGATGAACGAAGAGTTGGAGCGGTCGATTGCCGAAAGTCTGCCGACTGATGGACAGATTAGAATCTACGCGATTGCGCTACACGTTTTCCTTTTCACGAGTCTCTTGACCTCGTTCTTGGCCGCGTGGGTCATTCTGAAGGCCTCACCGCACTCCATGGCCGCCTATAAATGGCTCCTCCTTCATCAAGTCGTCTGGAACTGCCTGTTCGATCTTCTGCTTTGTTTGTGGCAGCCCGTACGAGCCGAAAGAGTGATAGAAATGCCGATTCGTTTTCCAGGTCGTTCTGCTGCCCACGTGGTGCGTGTACTCTTCTTCTTTGCTTTTTCGTCAACAATCTCCTCACTACTCACGTTGGTTGATGACCGCCATCTTCGCTTGCGGAATGGGCAAGGTTTGCTCTTGCAAAGATAATCGGTAAAGAAGAGGTTGCAGGCTTGTGCGCTATGTTTCGCTCTTGCACAGCGAGCGGTTGCTGCTCTTGAAGAATCGAATATTCTCGTTCAATTGTACTCCAAGGTGTGGCCTTACGGCCAACTGGTTGCTTTCCTTGTAGTGCAGGGTATCTGCTTGGTATCTCGCTTATCTTTACTGCCACAACTCCGCGTGATTTCAGAACTTCATTCACATAAGCGAGAACGGCTACACCGAAAGCAAGACGGTCTTCGAGCAAACGAGCCCGTTCATGCGCGATTTGTTCCATCGCGAGAGTACACTCGTTTGTTTGAGTGCAACCCACAAGTCGTACGGAGCAGCGGCTTTCGTGTTCGCTGTGGCCTGCGCGGGACTGTCGTTCATTGGAGTGGCCGGCGTGTACACGGTGTTCGAATTGCGGAGGAAACATCGCACTCGGCAGATGCACGTGAACACCTACCGTCTTCAGTCAGTCCTCCGCTCTCCTCCCCGCATCCAATCTGTTAATTTAGGAACGTGTTGATCGTCTCCTGCTTGTCTCAACTGTTGGGAGCTGCGGTCTTCTTGGCCGCTCCCGCTTTTTCGATCTTCCTGCTCGCCTATTTGGACACGCCGCGAGCGAACGGTTGGGTCCTCCTGGCTGCTGCCGCCGCTTCTTTCCATTCGACCGTTGACTTCTTTCTCATGCTTCTCATCATTCGGCCATACCGGCTGTATTTGTGGCGTCTGGCCACCTGCTCCAAGAACCGAGTAGAAGCAGGGCACGTGTACTCGACCGGGCAAAGTCGCTCGATCTTCCTGCCAGTGATGTGAAGCGTCGACTGTGGTGAGTGGTCTGTGTAATGGTTTTCCTCCTCAAAACCCCGGCCGTTAATTAACCGTTCGTCATTGAAAAGCATCAAAAAACACACATACATGAGAGAACGAACTCGTGGGCGTCGGACCAGACAATGTACTCGCCGCCATCGTTTCACCTGCGGCAGTCAATCATCAACACCGAAACAAAGGTCAGCTGACTGCATAAACACTTGGCATCCGGCAATTGTGAGTTCTCGTAAACGGGAGCTCTTAATTCGGAAAGAGTGCAATGTAAAGAAGTGGAGCTCGTTTATTCGATTACTGCGGATGGAAACTTAAGCTCGTGTGGTGCCGTGTTGCGACCACTTTTTACTTCCGTTTATTGTTTCAGCCATTGCGATGGTGTTGCTCTCTTACTTCGTTCTTCATTCCGGCGTGTACTTCGCTGAACTATTGAGTTTGTTCCTGAACTCTGTGGTCATTTACTTTGCCTCGACAGAGACTAGCAAGGAGCTGCAAGTGGGCGACTAACCGAGAAAAGTAATGGCGATCGACGTTTGCAGCAATACAAGAGTCTGTTGTTCCTAAATGCTCTCGTCGACTACACGTGCACATTCATCTCTATGTTCAACAACGAGACGCTCGAGATCACGAACGGGCTGTGGGTCCACGTTCTCGGTTCGACTTTTCAATGATTCGATTAGCTTCAATCACTCTCTTTTAGGAACGCCTGCTCGATGGTTTCCGAAGCCGTGGCACTTTCTTTTCGCTGGCATGTACTCTTTCAAGCTCTCGGTTTGTTCGCTTTTCGATTCACGACTCGATCGTCTCAACCGTGTTCAGTTCAACTTCCAATCGTTGCCGATCCAGTTCTTCATTCGATGGTAGCTGCATGAATCCTCCATCGCCACTCATTTCTTCAGGCAACTCGTGTGCAAAGGACGGGATCTTTCGACTTGCCGCCTGTTCCTTTTGTTCCTATTTGCTGCGGCCAGTTCCTCGTGGTGGCTGCTGAACTTTGGGGCCTGCTTCTACGTCTCTGACCACAAGTTCACGAACCACACCTTTCTGAGGGGTAATCCGTTCATCTACAACCACTGGAATGAGCATCCCACTCTCCTGGTGGCTGAATTGGTACGTTAAAAACGAATAGGCATTACCTTGCCTCTTTTAGAACACGCTGCCGATGCTGGTCATGATTGTCCAGACCGTTGTCGTTGGAAACGTCATCCTCTTCGCAATGATCGTCTTCTTCTCGTACGCAACCATCCGCAAGCTGGAGGAGCTGCGTGAGCACATGGCCGATCGAACTCGCCGTCTACAGGTTGGAGCAGAAGCAAGCAACTGGTTGAAGAGGACTTTTTGCAGAGTCAAATGAACAGAATGTTGTTCTGGCAGACGTTAACGCTGTTCGCTTGTGCCTGCATTCCGTTGGGCGTGATGGTCTTCGCGATGGCCACGGAGTACGAGCGGCCGGGCTTGGGCACGCTGCTGAACACGATTCTGACTTTCTTGCCGGTAAGCTCCAATCTCCGAATGGTCTTTTCCTCTTTGTTGTAGTGCACGAACGCCATCTGCACGCTGGCTTGGGTCAACAAGTTCCGCCGGCGCTTTTTGGCCGCCTTCTTCCCGTTCTGGCGGCGATCTTCCGTCGGCAACGGGGACACGACTTCCACTAACTTCTAGCGCATACGTCGTCTACCTTTTGTTCAGTTTATTCAAGCAAGTAGCTACCGCCCAGGACCAAAATACACCACTTCATTACGATGATCTCGGCCTTTGAATCTCCCGATCGACCATCAGCCGCATTTGCCGCGGGACTTCAACGGGCTGTTTGAACGAAGGAAGGTCTGCAGTCGTTTATTTCGATTCGGCAATCAGCTCGCGAAACTTGTGTTCTGGAGGGCGTAAACACGAGCCGATCGAATCCGTTCGACGCAAAAGAAGACCTTCAAGAAACGGACGACCGGCCGGCGATAGACGCCGAAGAAGAGCAAAAGACAGAGCGAGTTGAAGGCGGGCAAGAAGACGACCATCACGCCGGCGAGCTTCGCGAACATCGAAAAGTCCTTCCGGAAGTAACGACTCAACAGGGAGGCCAGAGGGACCAAGCAGTAGAGGAAGAGCGGGTACGCGACCTGAATAGCCGATCAAGTAAATCCTTTAGATATTTCTACCAAATGTTTTGCTCACCTTGGCGAACAGCAGACGCGAAAACTGCGGCAGGAGCAGTTTGTAGCGCTCGTTCAGGTGGCGCGATTGCCGTCGCAAGTAGCGGACGGAAGCGACGGCGAAGAAGGCGGCCACAAGCATCGGCAGCACATTCACGAAGTGGTTGTAGAACTGCACGCATGCGATCAGCGGAAACTTCTAAAGAATGATGGTTCAGTGGGCAAACTAGGTAAATAAAACTCGTTTGCTTACGTCAACGTCCGAAACCAAAACAATTCGGCCATTGCTGTGAACCGAAGACGATTGCCTGCTTTCGGTTAATTCAATGAAAACTTCGTAGAACATGTGGTAGGCTTGAGGACTCGTGCACAGAAATGCAAAGAAGAGAGCGGAAACGAACTGCACCGTAGACGGAGGCTCCTGACTGCAAGCAAACGGTTAATCTCTTCTCGTTTCGTTGTGCACTCGCTTCTTGATCATCAGAAATCTGTAGAGGAATTCAACGGCAAGGAAACCGGATTCGACTCCAAAAAAACAACCGTTCAGAGCGAGCAGAAACCACTGGGCGGCCGGCGGCAAGAAACCGCCCAATCCTTCCAACATCAAAGTGAGCCGCCCGTTCCAGGTGTCCACTCGCTAAAAGAAGGCTGCCGAATGGAAGCGGCAAGGCAAAAGCATGCCATTTGGACAGTAAAGCAAACGAGCAACAGGCCGAAGTCGATGAGCGTCCCGATCAGCAGGAGATTCCTCAGCGGGCGGATCAACGGCGGCGAGTGAACGGCGATCATGAAGAGGAGCAGGAGGACGAGCGGCAAGCCGACCACGAAGCCCGCCCAGTTGCTCGCTCGGTTGAACACCGAGACGGGATTGTCGAGAGCAGTCCACCGGTCAATAGCCTCCATTTCAAACGCGTCCGAGTGACAGAAGGCTCTTGAGCGTCCTTCACGAGTCTGCGGTCGGACGAAAGCGAACGTGGAGTTCGAAAATGTGGGAACTCTCACCAAAAGAACAAATGGCGTGGCTTTCCCGTTTTTGTACCGAGAATGTCGGTTGGGATTTGGCCCGCAAGAGTACAAACCACTCACTTCCATTTGATCGTTCTTTTTTGGCAAGTGACAAATCTCGAAGCAAACTTCCTTTCGTCGACTCGGAGTACATCAAGAACAGAATCAGACCTGCGGTAAAGCAAAGATGCGTTGAGCGGCGAGTGCCTGCACGTCGACAGCAGAACATGCAAACAGTCGATCACTGCGAGCATTCGCATGTTTAGCAGGAGGAAAGACGAGCAGAACGAATGGCAGACGGAGAGCGGGCAGCACTTCAAAGGCGAATCGAGCAAAGTCAACTTACATATAGGTAGTTGGATCTACGAAAACCCACCCGACCGCCTTTCATCGTTAATTAATTTCTGCCGCCCGCCGATCCGGGATCAACATTCATTTTGTTGTCTGATCACTTGCTTGACTGTTTCTTTGCTGCTTGCTGCTTCCGTTGTGCCCAACCGCCGGCTAGCCGTCCGCAGCGTCTTGCGACTTCCGTTTATCAGTCATCGCTTTTCCACATTCTTGTCCGGTCTCGTTGACCTGAGCGACGGCAACCGGCAAGCCTACAAAATCGGGCTTATCACGTGAATTGGAACGAGTGGCAGCACTAATGGATTCGAGCGAACCGGAAGAACGTCCTGTTCACAAGGATGATCGCTGCTCGTTTCGTTGACGGCGGGCAGAAGCAGACGTTCGATTCGCCGCTTTTTGTTAGTCCCGAGCGATAAGAATGCGCGGCTAGCTACAGCAATTAGAGGCGAACGTCGTTGAAATGCGGCCGCTTCTTTTGCAAGCCGACGTCCAGTTCGTGTTACCGTCATGTGTGCCTCCATGTCCGCATTCTCGCCGGTAATTGACTTGAGATAAAGAGCATTCTCCGCCCACAGCCTTCAATTGTCATCACTTTCTACAGTTTAAAAAGACTAGAAATCGGTCCTGATACTACAAACCAGCGAGTGAAAAAAAAATCGGCATGAAAGTCCTATTCGCTCTCCTTCTTGTCTTCTCCATTGTCTACGTGATCGTTGCCCGCGTTCCTTTAAAGCATGCCGGCGAGGAGCTGATCGTGTACGGAAAGCAACGCCGCTGGCTGGCCGACGACCTCAAGGCGTACCATCAAGAGATGCGCAAAACCCACAAGACAAGCAGGGACCTTCACGCATTCGATCACTGATGCCTTTTAGAACTACATCCCCGACTACCGGGACGCCCCGATTCTCGTGCCAGTCACGATTGGAACGCGTGAGCCCTCATTCTTTCCTCTCACCTTTATCTCAAACGGTTGCTTTCAGCCCAGCGGATGTTCTGGGTCTCGTTCGAAACGGGATCGGACGCCTTCTTCGTCCTCGCGCACGACTACTTCTCGATCAACACCACTACGCAATCCGGTTTCGATCCGGCCAAATCGTCGACGGCCGTGCTCGCCGACTACGACGACTACCAGGACTTTGCCGCCGACCTCGAAGTCCACGGCTCGGCCTACATCGACTTCGTAGGGATGAGCAGAAAAGCTTGGAACGAGATTCTTTGCGTGACTCTTTTCCTACCTTTTTTGAAATGGAATGTTTTATGAACTCTCAAGTAGCACTCGACTTAGCAAAGTTTGCTTTCAGCTCTTCGGCTTGGCAGATTGGTACAACGGAACGCAACGATTCGGTGAGTGAAACCAACAGACATGTTTCTTCTTGTTTTTTTGCGTAGAGCCGTCTATTCGACTGCTTTCAGGTGTCATAACGTCCGCTTTCGACGACCATTCGTACAATCCGGAGTTGCCTGACGGCGTGGTGGGATTGAGCTGGTGGGTGGGAAGAAGAAGAAGACTGCAAGCTACCCACTCTTCCAGGGACCCGGCAGATGCGGCCAACCCGAACGAGAACTCTTCAGCGATCATCAACTTCTTCCAAGAAATCGGCGATTTCCCGCGCTACTGGTGCCAATACCTCGTCGACAAAACAGATCCCGGCATGTTTGCAGAAAAATTGATCTGTTGACTCCTTTCGGTTTTAGAGGAAGGCCGCGTGTACTCCGCTCTCACTAAGTGAGAACAAACAAAAAGGACCTTTCTATTTTGTCGTTTAGATTCGGAGGATGCCTGGACGACATTTGCGAACAACCCACGGCCGCGAACACGTACCCGTTGGTGTGGATCGAGCAGAGCCGCTCTCTCGCTTTCGTTCTCGATTCTTTCCAATCCAACGGCGTTAACTACGCAGGAGGCTACGCAAAGGTGGACACCGGAGTGCCTCTCGTGTTGTTCCCCTACGACTCCTTCGTGGGTATCTACACCGACGTGCAGCCGGACTTCGACTATGAGCACAACCTCTACACGGTCGACTGCAAGAAGGCGGGCTCGCTGCCCGACTGGACGTTCGTGATCGGCGGAAACAACTACACCGTTCCATCCTCTACCTACGTGGTCGACTTGCTGCTCCCCAATGGTCAGTGCGCGTTGAGTGCGTCCACCTCCGACTGGGAGACGACCGGCTACGTCCTGGGCTACGTCTTCCATGACTTGTGGTGAGTATATGGAGTCTTATTGGAAGGGAGGAATGAAGTCGGATGTTTGCAGGTGCCTGAAGATGGACATCGACAACCAATCCATCAGCCTCTTGAGCCTCCTCCCCGATACCGACGGCAAGACGGCCCCGGCCGCAACCAACTAAAACGAGCGAACGGATCAGTTGAGTTTCTATTGCTTGTGTTGACCTAATCTTGCCCGTTTCTTCTCACCATAACGCACAAAACACGGTAGTTTTGGTTAGCGTAATACAATTGCGAGAAAGAAGTTGTCTCTAATCTTTCTTCGCCGAATCGAATCAAAAAAGGCGGAAGAATTCGGCGTTTAATTGTACGCAGTCGTCCCACAAATTCGTTCGCGGAATTGTGCGCAGACGTCCCTCTCGCAAAAAAACACCCGCATCGTCTGCCCGAGGAATGCGGCGAGTGTAGTTTGCGAGAAGAAAGAAGAGGAAGCTGCCCATTCGTTCCACTCTTACTCTCAACCGACCGGCATGTCGCTCTCGCTCTCGGCGGCGATCTCCGAAGCGAACGAGCGGACGGCGCGAGAGAACGCGCTGCTGATCACGAACACGCTCTCGTTTCTCTGCGGTTTCGCTTCCACCCTGCTGCTCGTCTTTCTGATCGCCCGGCGCTCCCCGACGGCCCTGCGGCCCTACCGCCACGTGCTCCTGATCGGCGCCTTTTTCGACTTCTACGTTCTCTTCGTCTTTTGGTTCACCAACATCGTGAGTGCTCGTTGAACTTTGTAGAAATGGTGGATTGCAGGTGACGCGAGTGCACGAGTCCACGTACATCCAAGTGTTCAACGGGCCCGTCCGCCTGCTGCCGCCCATCGCCCTGCAGTTCGGCCTCAGCTTCCAGTGGAGTGTGCCCAACTTCGAGTGTCTGATTCTCCCGCTGGAGCTGTGGTTCCGACTGGCTGTAGTGAAACGGTAGGTTGTCTGCTGCTTCTGGTTTTAACGAACTCTTGCAGCCGCATCCATCCGACGCCCCGGCAAGTGTACGCGCGGCTGGGGATCGTCGTGCTGATCGCCCAGCTGGAGCAGGCGCCCACGCTGCTCTCCATCTTCGAGTTCTCTTCGCTGCCCGCCGACCACGGGGCGCTCGACCGGCGGCTGCGGCCGATCACGAACGTCCTCGTGCAGCCGTCCAGCCCGCCGTTCATCTCCTGGGTGGTCGGCATGCAGGCGGCAGTCGCCCTTGCCGCCTACGCGCTCGCCCTCGGCCTGGGCGCCGCCTCGTTGCGGGCGATGCGGGAGGACGGGGCGGGCATCTCGCCGAAGACGCGCCTTTTGTTGCGGCAGTTCACGTGGTCGCTTGGCGTCAAGACACTCGTACCGCTCTTTTCTGCCGCCCTCCCGTTCGCGTCGAACGTGCTCGGCTTCTTCAACGGAGCGGAGATCCCGTGGATCGCGCCGTTGGGCGCCTTCCTGCTCACCTGGTCCCCGTGCATCAACTCCTGCGCCACGATCCTCCTCTTTGGCGCCTTCAGGCGGGCGCTCGGCCGGCTGCTCGCGCGCTTCCCGGGCTGCTCGAAACACACGCCCGTTCAACCGCTTTTCGCCACGCGCCTCACGCCGCTCAGCTTGCGCTCTTCCACCTGACCGTTGTAGAAGCACTTGCGTTTAAATCAGCTTGACTGCATTAAACGGTCAGTAAGCATCCCATTGCATGAATTTATTCCTTGACTTTGCTCACTCAGGGGTTAGGCGCTCTTTCGAGTGGCAAACTCGACGGTTTGCTGAGTGCAGTCCAACGCCACGCAGTGCTTGTGAAGGACGGGCGCGTTCATTCCGTCTAGCTGGCCCTCTCGTTCGTCCTGTGGGGCGCGTTTCTCGCGGCCGACTTCCAATTGAACGCACTCGTCGGACAGATTTCGCCGACGCTTCTTGGCTGCTACGGGCCGCTAAACGGCTTGTCCACCATCGTGTGAGCATTCCGTCCGCTTCTTCAGTCAATTCTTCGCTCGTTGCAGGCTGATCGCCCCGTACAGGAAGCACGCACACGAGTTCTTTGTGCTTCCGCTTGTCCGCCGCCTCCGTCGTTTCCACCTGCTCGGTCGGCTGCGCCGGAAGTTCGACATTCATGGAAGTGAACTCGTTGACCTCCGCGGAACGCCCGAACGACCACGGCCGACCGTCAGCGTCGTCCAGACCACCGGCTTCCGGCTGTCGACCCAAAGCGCTGCTTGACGCGAAGTCAAGTGAATTTCTATGATTTCATCTGCTGCCTCCTCCTGTTGCTCGCAACTTCGAAGCCATGAAAATAAGAAATGTATTTCAACGATTTCAAACCCTTCAAGGCGCATCGAACTCTTGAATGCCGAAAGCAAATCGCTGTCGGCCGGTTTCTCGCACGAGTTCGCTCATGAGTGCTTCCTTTCGTCGATAGTTCCGCGTCTCGTCGATCATGTGGACGGCGTAGTCGACGATGCACTCGGTTCGCGTCCAAAAACGATCGATCGACGGAATCCGCCGCTTCAACCGTCCCGCTCGCGCCTCGACGGCCAGCCGGCAAAGTTGGCAGCCGGCGTTCGACAACGAGCCGCCGGAGTCCTGCGCGCTGCTCATGAACGTTCGGCGGTAGATTTTGGTCCACTCGAAGTACCTGCAAAGCAAGCATTGAATAGAACAACACGAGCACGAAGAGTAGGCGATGCTTAGGGTTTCTTTTTGCGAGCAATGGTCAACAAACGAATAGTTTACAGCCTACTCAACGCGTTTTTGTGGACTCACTTCGAGTACGCCGTCTTGTCCGCGATCAACGACTGCAGGAAGACGGCCAACTCTTTGGGCGAGTAGAAATCAGAAGCCGCAATGAAGGTGTCGTTCGTAATCTGCCTCAAGTTCACAACCCCGCGACTCAACACCACCGGCACGATCAGGTCTTTCAGGCGAAAGAACTTCTCCGTCGTGTACCTGCAATTCTCGTGCGGATGCGGATTCTCGGAGGAACTCACGTACTCGGGACAAACGGAGTTCTCGAACGCCAGGTAGAAGTGGTGCTCGTCTGCAAAGCGATGCGGGGATAGCAGACGTATCGATCTCTCGCTCACCGATGAGCTGTTTGAGATCCTGGTCGCTGATTCGTCGCCCGAAGCACATCCCAACACGGGTCACCTTGATGTGTTCGCTTAACTCGCGCAAGTACTCCGTTCGACCCGAGTGAACGGCGAGGCACTCGGAGGCGGCGATCAGCACTCCTTTCGACTTGCGGGCAACGGCAACCGCTACTTGAAGCGAGCGGGCGTTGGATAAAGGATTCAAGAGAACGGAGACCCGCCTGTTCTTCCGTCCAAACCTCGCCGCTCGTCTCGCTCCCATCCAATGGAACGAACGCGTCGTACGGGAGAAAGACGTCCGAATTCGAGCGATACGAAATGCTCACGTTAAAGAAGTCGGGTGCGGGGATGTCCAGAGGAGCTGAAAACGACACATTAATTCAAAGAAAGTCTAGTCAGAATAGTTGGGTGGAGACTCCAGTGCTCAGATTGGTACCTCGAGAACGAAGCTCCGACCAACAAACATTTCTTATGGGGAAACCCACCTCGCGAGTTGACGGGCGACTCGAGGCTCACGAACGCGTTGAAGACCGTTGAGTTTCCGATCGGCGGCCACTCGGCGCCGAAGATCGCGTCCGGAAGGTGAAACACGCGAACTTGGGCGTCGGTGATGCGCGTCCGGTCTTCTGTGAAAGCGCACTCGAACGGGCACTCCGGCCGGAGGGCGAAGAGCGGCGCCAAAGATCCGTCGAAGAACTTGGTCCAGAAAAGAATGAGCGGGGGAGATGCCCCTGGAGAAGATGGGCGCTGAAGGAGTCGGGTGATTGGAGGAAGTCGAAAGATTTCTGCCAGCAACAGCAACCGATCGAACAAAAAGAAAACTGACCACCAAAGACGTCCGCTCTCCTCCTCTCATCAAAGACACAACGAAAAATACGGCAAAGCAGGACAGAACAACAACCAGAAACACCGCTTTCCGCGACGAGCGGAAAATTGCGGCGGAACAGCGTCCGACCCAGAAGTTCTTTAGCATGCTTCTAAAAGAAAAATAAAACGAAGAAGCGGGAAGCGGGACAAGCTGGTCGAAAGTAAGGAGTGTCCCGCACGAAAATAAGCGGCGGAAAGACAAATTGATAAGAGCGGTAGTCTTGCACGCTTCTTTTCGTTCGTGAAAAGTTGAGAGCAGCGGCGATTTCCGACCACTATGTTTCCAAACACATGCAATGATTTGTCCGGGGTAGGAAAACATGGCGATGAGCGGCTGCAGAAGAAATCGTTCAACGTCCATCGCCGAACACAAAACTCGCTGTTCTCCTGCTTTCTTTTTCTCGACCTTTCAGGTTGGAAACAAAGACTTTTATTGACACAAGCAAGACAACGCATCGATCAGAACACAAAGATACGCTGAACGGCAAGTGATTCGACGTCCACGGAGGCACCTGAAACGAGAGAATCACACGACTGTTTGCTTGTTCAATCTCACGGTCGGCAGCCGAAGCGACGAGCAGGGCGGACGAAGCGCCCAGTGCAGGCAACACCTCCGAAACGAAGCCCTCAAAACTCCAGTTGGCGTCCTTCATCCGACGCACGCACTCGGCCCACTCGGCGGCGTCCGGCTTCACGAACACGTGCGCAAAAGAAGCCGCCCGGCCGCTCATCGGCACCGAACAGACCGGCGACCCCAATTCGGGCACCTCGGCCACGTGCGGCGACGCCGACCGAAGAACGAGGATCGCGGAAGTGGGCGCTTTCAGCCAACGCCGCAACGGCCACACACTGTACGTGGGGCGGCACTGGAAGAGGCACGAATAAGCAGAAGAAAGCGACGACTCACCAAATCCAAATCGAAGTAAAACACGGGCGGCATCGCGTGAAGGTGCTCCGAGAGCGTGAGCGTCCCGTGCGGAACGACGGGCTGCTGGACGATTGACGGTATGGCGGGCTGGACGGCGGCCTGGACGGGCGGCGGCAACGCTGCAGGCACTCCCCCTTGACTTCTCGTTTCACGGCCACGACCGGCTTGATCTCGGGCTTCACCCCTCGTTTCACTTCCAGCACCGCCCCCGGCCTCGCCTCCGGCTTCACGTCCACCTTCACCTCTTGCTTCACTCCCGGCTTCACCTCTTGGTCGTCTTCTCGCTTCGCCCCCTGTTCCACTTCCGGTTTGATTTCGGGGTTCACCTCTCGTTTCGCGTGCGCCCTGATGTCCGGCGTATCGCGGCGACTGGTGGACGGGCCGGCCATCGGCTCCGTCCGCCAGCCCATCGATCGATTGGGTGTCTAAACACATGAGGGATACAAATATCAGATTTCTGCTCACTTCTTTCGCCCTGTCCTCTTTGTGCCGGTCGTTGAAGTGGACGCCTCGTTTGTGCTGCTCGCGGAGTTTCTTGCTTTTGCAAACGACGCCGCAGAGGTCGCACTTGAAGCCGGGATGTTTCTCGTGGGCTTGCAGATGGCGGGGCATGTTCCGTCTCATGATCAACCGGCTGCAGTGCTCACAGGGGAGCTGAATCGATGATTAACGAGGAAGTCAACGGGGAGAACTCGCCTTTTCGGCGGCGTGTTTGCGCGCCTTCTCCTTCTCTTTCCGCGCCTCCTCCTTCTCCTTCCGCCGTTTCTGTTGCTCGAGCAACCGTTTGCGCGGCTTTCGTTTCACTTCCTCGGGCACGTGCGGATTCCGGAGACACGTCCGCTCATGACGGGTGCGGTACGCAGACGAGTAGGGCTGACGGCAATGCGGGCACTTCCACTGAAAGCAAGTGGTGGACAGAAGAGCAAAACCCGCTCACCGAATCACACGGATCATTGAACCAACTCCTTTGTAGCTCCTGCAGACAAACTCAATTGTTTCGAAACAACCTTTCAAGGACCACAAACCGCCTGTTGATCGCGTTGCTCGTCCCGCAAGCCCTGACCGCCGTCCGACTCGGCGTCCTCGTCCAACTCGAAGTCCTCGTCCGGCTCGGCAGTTTCGTCTTCGGACTCCAGAACATCGAAGCCCAAAGAATCGGACTCTGAACGCCCGGGTTCCGAAGCGTTGTGTTCTCCTTTCTTGCACGGCGGCGGAGGTGGGAAGGCCGGATCCGGCGGACGGCCGACCTCGTCCTCTTTGGCGCTTTCGTCGCCGTCCGAAAGAAGCTCCCTCTTGCACGGCTTTCGACCGGCAGTCGGAGGAGGCGGCGCAGAACGGACATTGTTCTCGTTTTTGACCGACGGAGGATCGAGAACTTCCTGTTTGCACGACTTCGCAGTATCGAAAACCTCCTTCCTGCAGGAATTTGAGGGAGGAACGGAGGAAGCGGGCAGGCAGAGGTTCTCGAGCTTCACGTTCTCGCTGAGCACAATCCGGGGCTTTTTATTCGTCATAATCGCGTAGAGAGGAAGCGGACGAACGAAAGATCTGCGCGGAAAGAACAACGCCGAGTGGGTCCGCGGCGCCCCGTCTGCGTTGGCGCGTTCGAGTGACCACCGCACTCACCATTCGGCAGGGCAACAGGTGAGGACCGCGGGGGTCTCTGCCAAGCGACTAGGTGCCCAACTGACCGTTTTACGGACGATCGCAAACCGAGGAAAAAGCGGTTCTCAACTCGCGTATTCGCTCCCTCGATCGATCGGAGCGGCAAACCGATTGCGCGGTTTGTAACCGGCAACCGCTCGAAATAGCTTGCGCTCTTGTTGATTGCTGCGCGACTGGCCGGCAGGGCGGGGGAATGAACTGACGGTACGGAAGCGGCAGACGGAGAGCGGGCAGCAATTTGGAAGCAACGTGGGCGAATTTCAGTGCTTGGACGCTTGCTTGCCCTCATTCTTTGTTTTACACACACGTTCTTTGAATTCACGGCTTTTGCAGAACTCTCGATTTTGCAAGCGGCCGACAACATTGGCGGGGAGGTCTTGTTGGGAACGGCGAGATTTCGAAAGACCCTTCAACACGCCCCAAAGAATGCAGATAACAACGAGAACGACAGCAAACGCCCGATTGAAAAGACCACTCGCTGCAAACAAAGAAGATAAAAATTGCGAAAGCGGTTGCGAAAGAATTCAAACGTTCGTTTCTCCCGCTTCTGCGACTACAAAAACCGGAGCAGGCGTGGCGGAAAGGAGAGTTGCCCACTTCGTTATTCTGCTCTCTTTCTTCCTGTTGTTAAGACCCGGAACGAGGAATAAAAGTGATTGCTTGAAAAGCAAACGGCGACAGATTTCAGCGTTGATATAAGGATTTTTCGCAGCCGGTGGATTCAAAACCTCATTCGTGTTATGTTTAAGGACCTTTTAAACAGTGGGCAACACGCTGTACTCTTGCTTCTTGGTGGTCTTTTAGCGATAAGAGCGAAGAAATGCGGTCGCGGCAGGTCGCTCGGCGTGTTTGCGAAAGAGATGGATGAAGAGGAAGGCGGCGTTTCTCGCTCGCTTTCCCATCGCGAATTGATTCTTTTTGTGTAGAAAGGTAGCAACGGCCGCGATTTCGCGTTTGCAACCCGCCTTTGTTTACTCGATTTGTTCCCAGCGTTCTCAATCTGGAAATGGAGGCGCCGAGATGGTGGGAGCTCGCGGCCGTTTTCCTCGTTCTCCTGCTCGCTCCCTACATGAAGTCCATCTTGCAAACGCTGTACGATCTCCAACGGCAACTGCGTTTCACTCGCGGCATTCGGGGACCGCCCACGTTGCCGTTGATCGGCAGTTCGCACCTGTTTGTGGCCCGCTCTGCACAGGGTTCGTTCGAGGGCTTCTCGGGAATCTTCCGCCCTTTCAGAAACCTTCCAATTTCTTTCGGCCGAGGCGAAGAAGGTGGCGGCGAGCGGCGGCCACATGATGAAGGTTTGGCTGGGGCTCGAGTGCAACATCTGGCTTCTGGACAGCGAAGCGGCCAAGGTTCGTTCTTCTCGTGCGCTTCTTTCGACTCCGTTCGGCAGGTGGTCCTCGGCTCAACGAAGGAAATCTCCAAAGGCCCATCCTACGCGTTCATCACGCGTCTATTTGGTCGTGGATTGTTGGCCGGGAACGGGGACGTGTGGCGGTCGAGGCGGAAGATCGTCACTCCCGCCTTCCACTTCAGCCGAGTCGACGACTACGCGCGCACGATGGAGCACCACATCCGAGTGAGCAGTTTGACCGCTTCTTTCCGCAGTTTTCTTCAGATCCTGATCGAATTGCTGAACAAACAGCCGCCGAATGAGGAGATCGACCTCTACCTGCCCCTCAAATACAGCGCTCTCGTTCGTCCATTCACTCCCCGTTTGTCTTCTCTACTGCCGCTTGCAGGACGTCATATGTGACACTGCAATGGGGTTCGAAATGAACTCCCAGCTGCAGAAAGAGGACTGCTTCTACCCGAAAGCGGTGGAGGAGTTCTCGCAGCTGGCGTGGATTCAATTCCAACGGCCGCACTACCTGCTCTACGGGAGATTCCTGTGGCGACTGCTCGGCTACGAAGCGCAAACAGTGAAGACACTCGACACACTGAAAGCGACCAGCCGGCGGGTTTGCTCCCTTTTCCACCGTTCACTTCTCTCTCGAGTCGTGCAGATCATCAAGCAACGGTTGGAGGCGTTGGGCGACGAGGGATCACCGGCGGAGGGCGAGGAGAAACGGCGGCAGAACTTCCTCGACCTCCTGCTCGGACAGCAGCACGAAAATCGACTGACCGCCGAGGAGTTGGGCGCGGAAGTCGACACATTCGTTTTCGCGGGTAGGGGCACGAGTCACGCGTTCGTCTCGACGTTCTCGGGCTGCAGGTCACGACACCGTCGCTCATGCCGTCGCCTGGGCGGTGTGGTGCCTCGCCACTCATCCCGACATCCAAGAGCGTTGTTACGCGGAGCTCATCGTACATTTCGGCCAGTCGGACGGCGAGTTCGCAACCAAAAAGATCCACGAGCTGCCCTTTCTGGACGCCTGCTTCAAGGAGACGATGCGCATCCGCCCGCCCGTCCCCTTCTTTCAGGTGAGCAGCGAACGTGTGCACTCGTTCATTTCGTTTCATTGAAGCGCCGGCTGGAGAACGACCTCGTCGTCGACGGGCACACGATACCACGGCACACGCCCGTCGTCATTTCGCCCCTGTTGATGCACCACAACGAGCAGGTGGGCGTCTTAGGGGATCGGCCGTCAAGCGCGACCTCCACAATTTGTAGGTGTTCCCCAATCCACACCGCTTCGATCCCGAGAGGTTCCTGGGTGATCGCGAGTTTGCGGCCAACTCGTACGTTCCGTTCTCGGCCGGCAGCCGCAATTGCATCGGTCAGCCGCCCCTTCTTTCCACTCGAAGAGGGTCGATTGCAGGGCAACGGTTCGCTCAACGAGAGGTCCTGATCATGATCGCACATCTCGTCTACAACTTCGAGCTGTCCTCCGACTACCGCTTCGAAGAGAACATCCCGATTCCCGAGACTATCACGAAGCCCTCGCTGGGAATCCCCTTTCGACTGAAGAGTAGGCATGCGTGAGAAGACCATGGGAACAGGGCCCTTGTGTTAGTCGAATAAGAATTGCTTGTATGCTGTGGTTGATGCGGCAGAAATAGAAGCTTTGCGAATGCTTCAAATGCCCGTATGCATTGTGCTTTCGGCGTTCAGATTGTGTTGGTTCGCGCGGATGTTCCTGACCGCCGGTCTTTGTTTCTTCGGCCCGTGGTACGAATAGATAAGAAGGATTCGCTCGAACACGAGCATTCGATGAAAAGGAGAAAATGGTGGATCAGGGAATGGGCGTAACGCGAGTAGGTGTTCGGCCGACCGGAGGGGCCACCGTTGGTGCCCCTCAACTCGCGCACGAACTTCCCGACAGCCGCCGGCTTGCGTTGGGCTTCGCGGCAGTTGGTTACGGCCTCACGACGATGGGCGGCATGTCGGAGGATCGAACCGCTCGGTTGCCCGCGCGGGCAACGGCCGCCTGTCGGAACGTTCTGCCCGGCTTATGCACTGGTTGGACGGAGGCCTTCCGCCGCCGATTATGCGGAGTGTCATCGGAGAACCGAGTGTCGGGGAGTTGTTTTGCATATCGCTGTGGATTAATAGCTATCGACCGGACAATAGACGCAGACGAAAAACGGCGGTTAGGGAGCAAGACGTCCAGATGTTCGCCGCTCGCCCCTCGCCGGTCGCCGCATCCGCATTTTTCCTCAAAGACGAGACGTGGGCAGTGCGAAAAAGCCCGTGCGGTCGGCGCGGCGGTGAGCGGCCGAATCGCCCGAGCGTCCAGCGAGCAAGCGAGACCGCCCGGTCGCTGGTGTTGGCTCGCGCGGTCGGCCGACATAAACACGTCCGCGTCTCACAAGCAACGACCAGCGGTCGGTCGGCGGCTCATTGAGTTCTTTCGGCTAAACCATCCGGATCACTTGGGTGTCGCCTGTGGAAGTCAACGGAGAAGGGACTACAACGCGCATTTCCACCTGCTCGCACTCCTCGCCGCGTTCACCGTCCAGCTGCTTCTTTTGCACTCGTCTGTCCACGACCCCGGCGGAGGTGTCGTTCATCCGGTTTTACGGACGGGGACGAGCGGAGGACGCCGCCGATTGCCGCCACGGAATCCGCATTCCGAAAGTCGACGAGGGAGCACGGCAGGCGCGGCGAGCGCATTCCGATCGAGCGAAAGAGAAGGGCGGACGAGACGCCCGCTCGATTTTTCGCCGCGAAGCGGGCAGACGGCTTTTGGCGTCCCGTTTCAAGCTTGCGTAACGCTCGCCCGACCGCCCGCCGCTTCTCGGCTTTTGTCATCGTCTTGCCCCGATTTTTCGGTAATTAGGGCGAGTTTTTTTTATTACTTTGGAAAATTCTCGGATGGTTTTTGATAATTCGTGCGGGAATTCCGTTTGTTTTTCCAAAATCCGTCCACAATTACGTATTTCCGCAATCTCTCTAAATTTATTCTGTTTTTCAGGCAAAATGAGCGACACGTCGAGCGGTGAGGAGTTTGGAGAGAAGTCTCTCATAGACCCAACCCAAATTCGATCGGCGACTCTGGCTATCTTCGACGAAAACTCTCTCGAGTTTTCGCCGCCGATCACGTCGTCCGAAGAGACCTACGAGGACGTGGCTGCCGCTCTCGAAAGCGCTCATGCCCTGGCTGAGATCAAGATCTCTTGGCATGTTCGTCCGAACGACGTCAATATCCGCCTGATGCTGCAGTGGATGAAAGTTGCTGCAAAACTGCACTGTAAGTCTCCATTCGTTTGTGCGTTCTACATACGCCACTGTCTTTGCTTTCAGTCTTGCCCTCGCTGACGTCAATCAAAGTGGACATCTTCTGGGTGATAGTCGCCCACGAAGATTTCGAGTGGCTGAAGTACCCGTTCGTGGACATGTTCTTCGACTCTCTGCCCGACAAAATCACCGAGCTCTTCACCAACGATATCCGCATCGCAACGTTGATTCGAAAGCGGAAGTCCGTGCTCAAATCGGTCACCTTCAGCTGCTACCTCGACAAGATCAAAGACAACTCGTGTAGGTCGAAAAAGGAAGGAATACCAATAATCTCTTCCTTGCAGACTTCGCGAACATCTTTCGCTTGAAGGCCACGTGCATCAAGCTTTGGTTGGATTGCAAAACGACCTCTGGCCTCTACCAACTGCACGACTGCGGACCGCTCGGCAGCAGCGATCGCCTGAAAGAGCTCGAGATTTCGGGCGCAGTCACTGCAGACGTCGCGAATTCGCGAGCTCTCCGCCACTTCCGGTCCCTCAACGATCACTTCAAGCTCAAATGGGGCACCGAACTTTGGCTCTCCTTTTCGGTACGCGAACCGCCTTTGACTAATTCGTTCGCCTGCTGTTCACAGGAACCTATCGATCTGAAGCAAGTGGATGACGCCCAGGCCGCAATGACACAATTCGCCACGGCCATGGGAGATGCGGGATTCCAATCGAACGACGACGTTTTGAATGTCCGCATTGCCGACCGCGTTTGTTTTTCTCTCCGTTGCGCTGTCTTTAGTCGTTTGTTTCAGTACAACTGGAAACATGTGTCTCGCGACCAAGTGGCCCAGCATCTCGGATGGAAGTACGAGCAACACTCCGGTCACGAGTTGTCGTACGGCGCGCACCTGGGCTCTTTTGTGCGCAAGGGCGTTTGCATTTGCGTGAAGTTCTACTGATGAATGTGGCTCTTCCTTTACATTTTCTCTCGTATGTAAATGACGGAATAAATACAGATCCTTTCCTTCACCTCTTCGACTTACTTCGTCAAATTGCGGTACTCAAACAGCCAATGATCAAGTAGGGATGAGAGCGCAGCAGGACGCTCTCTTTGAATACTTGTGCACCCCCTGATTGCTCCAATCAACGCCTAACTTTCTGCTCGCTGCTTGGACGACGGCAGGAGAGCGTGAGTGGCTGCTTTGAGCGACGAATCGGGCACTCGCGGGCAACTGCCATCGATTGAGGATCCCGATGAGACGCCCGTTCCCGTCCGCCTTCCCTTGAACCCGCTCGTTCGAGGACTCCAGTATCTCGCTCGAGACACCACGCGGACGACGCAATCTGCAGACGAGCTCGAACTTCCTGTCGCCCTCTTGCGTTCCGCCCCGCCCGTTGCCCAGTTTGCGATGATCCGGGCGGCTGCTGGTCGCCGACTTTCTGCAACCCAACGGGCATTCCAATCAATCGAGGGCACTTGATCGCGGTTGGTATGCAGGCGAAAACGATGAAAAAAAGGGCAACTTCATACCGGACGGCCAAGAGAAAGCAACGATCCAAACTGTCGAAAGCTTCTG